>JAASFO010000135.1:0-36905 GCA_023333815.1 Globisporangium recalcitrans
CTGTGCTGGACGCGTCGTCGCCCTACGAGCTCAGCTTGGAAGATGTTGAGCGCGCCGTGGCGCTGCAGACGAGCCAGCGCGCCAAGGGCAAGCTCGTGTTCAGAGTGAGCGGCGCATGAGGCTTGATGCTAGAAGCGAGCACCCTTGCTCGCGTGCACCTCGCTTCATCAGCATTCAATAGTCCCGAAATGCGAGTGCAAGTGGTGATCGTGAAGGTCGTTTGAGGGTCTCTCAGTACAGTCGCAACCTTTCAGTCTCATTCTCTTGCAATCGAACTGAAATAAGACATGAAAGCGTATCATACCCTTCCTCCTCCCAATCAAACCAACGTCCGATTGGTTCAGTTGACACTTGGGTATTGACAGGAATACCCATACCTGAACCATGGGTCAGCTGAGTGATGATGTGTTTGCTTTGCTCAGGGTGGGTGTGGGTGGAGAGAGTGTGTTTCTTGCCACCCATGGGCACAAACCTAAACTCTGCTCTTCACTCTGCACTCAACGCAATCACTCAAGAGAAGAGCGTGATTGAAAACCACACATCCTGATTGGAAGAGGAGACAAGCAGCAGGATGGCCACGATGCAGCTCCTGCGCGCGCTCAAGAGCTCCACCACCACCGTCGCCTCCGTCACTGGCCGCGCGGTCGCTGCCAACGCTGCAAATGCAACCGCCTCGACGACCACGACGCGCGCGTTCGCGACCGACAAGCGCTACCAGCCGGTGAACCCGGTGCCGGAGAACGTGCTGGCGAATATCAACTCGGAGCAGATCTTCTCGCCGGGCTTCTCGATGAAGGAGAACGCGGTGACGGCGCAGGGCAAGCCGGCGTACCTGGACCTCCAGGCCACCACGCCCATGGACCCGCGCGTGCTCGACGCCATGATGCCGCACATGACGTACGGCTTTGGGAACCCGCACTCGACCACGCACGAGTACGGCTGGGACGCCGACGCCGCGGTCGAGAAGGCGCGCGCGAGCGTCGCCGACCTCATCGGCGCGAACGCCAAGGAAGTGATCTTCACGTCTGGCGCCACGGAGTCGAACAACGCGATCCTCAAGGGCATCGCGCACTTCACGCAGGCGAAGAAGAAGCACATCATCACGACGCAGATCGAGCACAAGTGCGTGTTGGACTCGTGCCGCGTGCTCGAGTCGGAAGGTTTCGACGTGACGTACCTGCCGGTGAGCCAGAACGGATTGGTTGACCTGGAGCAGCTCAAGTCCGCGATCCGTCCCGACACGGCGCTCGTGTCGATCATCGCGGTGCACAACGAGATCGGCGTCGTGCAGCCGCTCAAGGAGATCGGCGCGATCTGCCGCGCGCGCAAGGTGTTTTTCCACACAGATGCGGCGCAGATGCTCGGCAAGATGCCGATCGACGTCGATGAGCTCAACATCGACGTGATGTCGCTCTCGGGTCACAAGGTGTACGGTCCCAAGGGTGTCGGCGCGATGTACGTGCGTCGCCGTCCGCGTGTGCGTTTGGAGCCGATCATATCGGGCGGTGGCCAGGAGCGCGGGCTGCGCAGTGGCACGCTCGCGCACCCGCTCTGCGTGGGCTTTGGCAAGGCGTGCGAGGTCGCGAAGCAGGAGATGGAGAACGACCACAAGTGGGTGAGCTACCTGTCGAAGAAGCTCTACGACGGCATCAACAGCCAGATCGACCACGTGGTGCTCAACGGCGACCTGGAGCAGCGCTATCCGGGCAACCTGAACCTGTCGTTCGCGTACGTGGAAGGCGAGAGTCTGCTCATGGCGCTCAAGAACATCGCCGTGTCCTCGGGCAGCGCGTGCACGAGCGCGTCGCTCGAGCCGTCATACGTGCTGCGCGCGATCGGCGTGGGCGAAGACCTGGCGCACACGTCGATCCGCTTCGGGCTCGGCCGCTTCACGACCGAAGAAGAGGTGGACTTTGCGATCGACATGTGCGTCAAGCACGTCACGCGCCTGCGCGAGATGTCGCCGCTCTGGGAGATGGTGCAGGAGGGAATCGACCCGAACACGATCCAGTGGTCCCAGGACGCGCACCACCACTAAGAGCTGAGGCACGGGAGCGAAGCGAGAGCGCAGAGCCTGTAGGGTTGTGATCGCGATGAGGCGCTTCATTGAAGAAAGATTCGACTCGGGAAGGAGACTTGCCAACTGAGGTCGGACTTGCGACTGGAGATCTGAGGTGAAAGAAGGAAGGCGTAGGGAGTGATATGTAACGACAGCACGAATACAAAAGAAACAACACACCAATGCACAGACACGCATGCTGCTTCATCGAGAATTGATGAACCCAAGTATGATGAAAACGGCACTCGCTTTTTTGAAAAGCTCAACATTCAGGTGATGAATGTTGAAAAGTCAACACCTCATGCTCAAATTAAAACTACTGTACATTTAGCACCAAAGAGCAACTTCAGGAGGTGAAAGCGTAGTGCACCTTGCTCGAACTCACTCTGTCCTTTCATCTCCTCGTCCTAGTGCGTAAACTGCTTAGGTCAGTCCTGCTGATCACACACACATGACCTCTTTCCCGCCGCCCTCCTCTCCCACTTGCATTCATTCAGAATGCTCAGCAGCAAACAAACAAGAGCAGACCATTTCACATTTCATATCGCAGCCATGTTCCTATTTGTCGCATCCTCAACCCCTTTTTCTCTGTTTCACAATGGACAGTTGTATTTTGTCCTCCCCATCCACCCGTGTTCTCGAATGAAAACTGAGAGGAACAGTGAAGCCTCGCAAAAGCGACTTGCTGATGGCGAGCAAACTACACCTATCACAGCAGAGAAAAGCAGTGTGAGCACGTGTGCCTGTTCGGCGCAATGCTCAGGCGAATGTTCATGCGTTGCTTGCAGTGACTCGCCAAAAGACACTTCTTCCGTCTGCAAACTGTCAACACCTCGCATAAACATCATGCAGAATCAACACTATCTCAACAAATCTTCCTTTATCTAATCATCCTTTCGATTGGCACAAAGCCTGTTCCAAAAATACTTCTGTCGGTATGATTGGCTGAAATGCAGATCGCGAGTCAGAGAGACACCGATTGGATTAGGTTTACGCTCGTTCAGAAAAAGAACCCTCTCTCTCGCTCTGACTGACTCAAGCATAACCAACAACAGCACGAAGAAAAAGAAGACGCTCTGAGAGCGAGATGCGAGGTGGTGCAGCGCATTTAGACTTCTGCCTCCTCAGTGCGAAAGACGGCCGCAGATAGAACAGCAGCAGCTCAAGCCCCACGCCACTCTATTTATCTGTCACCAGACCTGCATGCGGCGCTCGCAACGCGCGACGAGCGAGGCTGTGCGACCGACGCTCCCGTCCACTGGCGCGCGCGCCGCTGTCCGACAGCAGCACTCGGCGCCAGACGACGCCCACCATCGCGAGCAGTACGAGGTGCACCGCATCAGTGGTGCTCAGGATGGCAGTAGCGCGCAGCAAGTGCCGCTGTCGTCGTCCAGCGTCGTGAGCAACCTGAGCGCGAGCAGCTACGAGTCGTCGGAGAGACAGCGGCAGCAGCGCGCGATCTCGCACGCGTTCTTTGGACCGAGCTCGCAGGCGACCGACATGTACGTTGACACCGACCAGGAGAACTTGGACGCCGACGCAAGCTTACACGACTACTACAGCCACACCAGCGACGACGATGACGATGACTACGACGGTGGTGGTGGTGGTGCTATTCGCGGCAGTACTATCAGCAAGACGCGCAACAGCAGAGCCACCAGCGACGCGTCCTCTACACGGCAACTGCTGCTGTCGGAAGACAGCGAGCGCGTCTTGACCGCGGAAGAAGCCGCAGTGAAGAGAAGGCGGCGGAAGGAGAATCAGGAGAAGTTCAAGCAGATCGCGCGCCTCGCGGACGCCCACAGACCCGTGAGCATGAGCACGTTCACGCGCAAGTCGACGCGGGAACTCTCACGGCCGCTTGGTTCCAAGAGCAGCTTCTCGGAGAAGGACAAGAAGCTCAACACGGAGCTGCTCGAGGCGTACCTGGCGTACTCGCGCTCGATCGGCCACGAGCCACAGATCGACATCCACGCTGTGGACGAAGCGGAGAGCGACCCAGACACCAACGACCTGGAGGAGAGGAGAATGGCGTTCGCCAATCCGCGCCGGCCAGTCGTCAAGGAGCACACGCACCCGTGGACCGACGCGCTGGGCACGCGCCACAGCAAGCGGCGCGGTTGCCTGCAGTTCTGGGCGTGGCTCTTCATCGGTGTGATCGTGAGTATCATCATGGGTCTTTTTCTCGCGCACCTGTCGCTCAACGAAGTGCTGCATCTCGACGCCTTCGTGAAGGACAACGTAGTTGTCACGGACGATTTCACGTACCTGTACTTGCGCGATGAAGTGACGTTCCGGATCACGTACGATATCCAGTCGACGTTTACGCCGACGGCCGCGCAGCCAACTCCGGGCAACGAGAGCTACTTCCAGGTGATGCTACTCTACGAAGACGACTTCGAGGCGTACGTCGAGGGTGAGCCGTTCAACTACATCCCCGAGGGCTCGACACTGCGCACGACGTACGCAAGTCTGCCACTGACGAAGATCGAGAATGTCGAGCAGGAAGAGGTGTACTTTGTCGTGCAGCCGTGTGTGCTGCCGTGGAACCCGGGGGTCGACTACTGCCAGACGCGCCAGTTGCCCACGGCGATCAACGGTGGTCGCAAAGTATACAAACTTAAGAAACCAGTGGCAACAACCAACACGAGCGCCATCAGCCTGGCGATCCGACACCTGTATGTGAACCCGATGCCGAACACGTGTAGCGACTCGGGGTGGCAGGGTGGGTGGTACCTGATCATCTTCCTGCCGTACGTGGTGCTGGCGCTCTTTGGGTTGCGCGTGTTCCAGATGGTCTACCGCCGTGAGAGCTTCCGCGCGAACCTCGAGCGCAAGTACAAGGCCGAGCTGGATGCGCCAGAGAACGAGGTGGACTACTGGCAGCCCATGCCGTGGGACCGCAAAGTGCCCAAGACGCGACTGCTCGGACCGTGCTGCTGGAAGAAGATGCGCAAGCCCTTTGAGCCGTTCTACACATGGTGGCGCCATGAGAACTACTTCACGTGGATCTTCTGTCCGTACCGCAACGAGCGGCTGTCGCGCGGAGAGCGGGCGATCATCGTCTTCTGCTCGCTCTACTTGACGTTCTACGTGCTCTTCGTGCTCGTGATGCTGCGCGACGCAATCGGCTCGAGCATGTCGGTGTTTGCGAGTGTGCTGATCTACTACGTGCTCATCATGATCCTGCCGTCGCTCGGCAAGGCAATTTTCAAAGAGATCTTCAAGCTCATCTTCCGCCAGCGACGCAAGTACTTTCGCGTCAAAGCCATGGGCGGCGACACGGAGGGCTTCTCTTTCCGGCTCGCGTTCTTTTTGCAAGTGCTCGTCGCTGTGCTGATCACGCTCACGCAGCTGCCGATGTTCTACATCTGGCTCTATCGAAGCTGCGAGTTCCTCAAGCAGTTCATGTACTTTGGTATCCTGGCGGCAGTCACGCGGCTGTCGATACTCGGGCTCGTTCAGGACTACGTCTGGTACCTCGTGATCAAGACGTGGGGCTGGAGAGATCTCTGTCCGTACTGCACCGAGCGCCTCGTGCACTGCGACTGCTTCAACGACGAGCTGCTCGTGATCTCGGTCGAGCGTGTCGGTCCCAAGTGGGAGCTCATCATGGTGCTCGACTCGCTGCTGGGCAAGCAGGAAGGGTACTCGTCACAGTTCGATCAGTACACGCCCGAGCAGCTCCGCGAGCGATGGCAGATCCTGGTCGAGCGCTCTGAGGCGCACATGGAAAAGGTGGAGAAGCTGCTCGCGTACAGGGAGAAGAAGCGCCAGGACCAGCTGCGACGCGAGCGTGTGCGAGAGAGCTTCCTGAATGCCGCGTCGTTCATGAGCTTTCGCGGGGACGCGAACAATGCTGCAGCAGCAGTAAGTGCGGCTCAGGACGATCAGCAAGGCGAAGGAGCAAAGCACAAGCACCGCCACCACAAGCACCATCGCCATCATCACGTCAGCAGCACGGAGGATGAAGATGTTTGCACAGCGCCTCTGAGCAGCGAAGACCTCGAACTCATCGGCGGCTGTTCGCTGCGCGAGAAGAAAATTTTGGCGCTCAACAGCAAGATCAGGCTTGACAAGTTCGAGAAGCACTACGACTCCACGATCGTCGATGTCTTCCAGTCGATCCAGAGCGCGCTGACTAGGCGGCGGCGACACCGGGGAGATCGCGAGCAGCGCCGTGAAGAGCGCCGACAGAGACGAGCGCTGCGCCGCGAACAGGAGGGGTTGTCTCAAGACATGGATCGAGCGTCCTTTGTATCTGATGTGTCCGACATTGAAGATGATGCTGAGAGGACGCCTGACGGTGACACCACGGCGCCGATGACGAATTCTGGCGGTAGCGGCAGCAGCAGCAGCAGCAGCGGGAGCTTTGGCGATACCATGTGGGTGTACGACAGTCCGCGGCAACGACTCGAGCGTCGCGAGCTGGAGAAGCAGCGCCGCAAGAAGGCGTTCCGAGTGCTCGACAACTACTTCATCGAGACAGTCGAGCCCGAGCGCAACGAGCGGGGCGAAGTGCACTACGTGCCGAGCAGCACCGCTTCAGGTGCTCAAACGGCAGATCAGGCAACCCCTGTCGACGCTGCCGCGGCTGGAGCTCCAGCCCCTCCTCCGTCACACAAGATCCTCAAGCGCAAGGACTCCAAGTTCGTCCAGCTGCTCTCGCGCCAGAAGACGATGGCTCGCGACGAGGACGTCGTGACGGTCATGAGCGAGAACGTGGACACGGCGATCCACATTACGGAAGTTGACGACGAAGAAGAAAAGGACGCCTACGCCTCGGAGCACGAGGACCGCGTGAGCATCGGATCTTCTGGTGCGGTTCCGCCGCCACCTCAGAGCCGGACGTATGCCGTGATGGAGCGCAAGCCGTCGCTGCTGCGCAAGGCGTCGTCGTCGGCCAACTCGTTTGCGTCCTGGGTCTTCAAGATCGACAAGGACTCGGCAGTGTGAGCAACTTTGAAGTGAGCAGCACCCATCGATGTTAATTTATGCGATTCACGGATCAACAAATGAAGAGTGGACATATTTTATGCTTTTTGCGGATCAGATTTGCGATACAACTTTGCGCCTCCATTTTCTGGCGGACACTGCAAGAACTCTGTGAGCAGCACGTTTTGGTTGGAGAGCATGGAATCGGTGAACCGCGTGGCGTGGAATCTGTTCCCATCGACGCCGTTCTTCGCGCTGAGCCTTCGCAATGTCGACGACAATTCAACGTCGCTCAAGGTTGAGATCAGCACCGATGTGCGCTCGCCTAGAGACACCAACTGGCAAACCTCACCGACCGATTCGCAGCTCCCAAGCGACTCCGATACACCTCTCGTCGCCATGCGGAGCGTTGGCAACGCTGGAGGCTGCCGCCGCAGTGAGGGTGAGCACTTGAGCCGAGCACGAGCCATTGTCATCGTCAGGAGCCGCCGATTGGTGCGCACTTGCTTGGATGTCTGAGATTGAGCGAATGCGAAATGCTGTCTTTCTTGGGAGAACGTTCGGATCGGTTGAAGTGTGTGGGTTTCTCTCAGACGCAAAATCGATACAGTAGTTGCCGCCAGGTGGGGAGTCGAGAGAGATGTCATGGATCCAACTCGCTGGGACGAGCAGAGAGTATCGAGCAATATCGATACGTGGTGTCCATTCGTCGGTCATGGAGAGCAACTCGGATCTATGCCTCTCTTTCTACATGCATAATAGCTCCTCGATGTCAAGGATCGGACCGGAACAGGGATCGAGCAGGATGCCCACTGCTCGCCTTCAAGCTCTCTATTCGACTGGAGCCGTCCATGTCGAACCCCTGTTTTGCTCACAAACAGACAAACACGCACTCGTCGCCTTGAAGTGAGTGCGATGGCGGGTCTCCATCCTGAATGCTGATGATGCTCTGCGATCGGCAGCGACAGGGTGATCAAACGATACTCCGAAGCAAAGATGGACTCGAACAAGAGCTAGATGTAACAAGTATGATAAGCTCTCTTGAGGGCAGGAGTCATTTCGGAATGACTCATGCAGTCTTTCACATTACTGGGTGTCTGTGGCGGCTCACTAGGAGACCTCCACACAATGAGCTGCAGTGAGTTCGAAGAGCCTGCACGTCCTCTCCCTGCGAGATCGAGTGTAACAGACCCATCCGCTTCGTTCTGGGTGTGCTGCTGGGGTCACCTAGAACGAATCGGATGGGTGTAATCAGCAGGATATCACAGGGTATTACTGCGATACTGCGCGCGAGTGGACCTTTGTTTGGCACATGTGAGGATTTATTTGACTTGCAGGTGCATTCATCCGCCAGAATTGGTCACTGCGTCTGGTGCATTCAGCTCAGAAATGCGGGGGCAAATTGGACTTCATTCAGGATCCATTTGTCCAAACTCCCCGCCCGCATCTTGCTCCAAAACGAGCGAAAGGATGTCGACGATGCAGACGTCGGAAGGAAAGAATGTCGGAAGTAAATGCAGCACCGCCTTCCTCCATTGACTGAACCTCATTCCGTGGAGAGTTTTCCAACAGGCGACGGTCTTCAATTGGTTGCGCTCTCCACAATGCCATAGTGCATTCTCTCTCCATAGAGCGAGTGTCTGTGTCGGACTGCCAGCATGATTTCCATTTTCTTTTCCATCAGGTTTGTGTTGCTTGCCAGCTTTGCTTTGCCACAAGTCTTGATTCCAGCAGCCACATTTGCACCAGTGCTGAAGTCCTCTTAGACTTGCACCTTCACCATACTGTACACATGGTGACGAGTGGATTCGAAGAGCACTTCGCCTCAACATTTGGTTGACATCTCGCGCATCGTCGTTTGGTCGTCTCGCTGGACAGTGTTGTTGTTCCGAAGAAAAAGGATTGTGCAAGCGCACATTTCCTTTGTTCAGGTAGAAAAGCCTTCTCATATGGATATGCTCAAGCTTACCTCGACCACAAACGCTGACATCAGAGTGAAACAGATTAGTTGCTGCTTTGTCGAACATGAGAGCCAATATGCAAAGCTGCAGTTATCCACGCCAATGCTATCCCTATGTGGAGGTCCTCTGATATCCCTTTCTTTTTCGCTTTCGTTTCGAAAAGCTCTTCTTGAACTGCCCCATCATCACCAACCTCCTCTTTTTGTCTGGCCATCCGCCTCTTGTATCGCATACCGTCTTCTTACCTGCTATGCACACGCGCACAGAGGCTTTTTGATTCTTCTTCAGCAACAGTGTATAAAGGAGAAATGCATCCTACAGAGGTGGTGTGATCACTCACGCCTTCTCCTGCACATGAACACGAGGACAAGACGTGATCGCAGATTCCTTCTTCTTTTTTCTTGAAACAGCGTGTCATCGACTCTTCCTCATCTCCATGCAGCAAGCGCCGTCCATTCGCCACACACTCAGCCTCTCTTTACGCAGATACCTCGCCCTCTTCTTCTCCTCCTTCCGCTCACTTGCTCGCTTGACATTGCATGCCAAGGTGTCCAGTTCACTCGCATTGTTCTTCTTTTTCCATCACCGAGGCAGTCAACTGACAGTCTCGCTTTGCAGAAGAGAAGGAAAGCAGCAAGACTGAGGGGAGCTCATCGCTTTTGCCTCCTCACCTGCCTATCTGCGTATCGCTTGCATCTCCAGCGCAGACACTCGCGTAATCTCGCTCGCGCCAAGCAGCAACTACCTACCAACGACGGCGATTGATTCGTGATGGCGACGCCAAGCGCGGCGGTGGCGGCGGCGATGGCCATGGACGCGCCGCTCGCGCACATCCGCCAGCGGCTCGACGCGCTCGTGTACGACGACCACTCGCAGTACCTTATGGGGTCGCTGCAGTACACCGACGCGGTGTTCCTCATGTCGAGCAACTCGATCCCGGGTCTCCAGCAAGCGCGGCAGCAGCATCAACCTCCGACAACCGCGACAGGGGCGACACCAAACACAGTCAGTGCGATGGTGAGCCGCGTGAGCGGCAACATAGGCGTGTCGATCCGAAGGCGAAGGATACCGGGCGGCGGGCGGTGGGCACACCTGGTCGGGATCACGCCGTACTACGTGATGTTCGTGTTATTTATTGGTCTCGGGTGGCTCTTCCAGGCGGTCGGCGTGTTCACATTCGCGCTGGCGTACCAGACGATGATCAGCAAGGCGTCGGCCGGGTACATTGAGATCGTGAGCGCAAAGCAGAGCTACGTGGCGCTGAGTTTTTTCTTCCTCGCCGAGATGTTTGGCGCGATCGGCTTCGGGTCGTGCGCAGACCACTACGGGCGGCGCAAGGTGCTGCTCGCGGCGATCGCGATGTGGCTGCTCGGCGAGACGCTGCTCGCGGTCGCGTGGAACTACGCGTCGCTGTTGGCGTTCCGCCTGATCGCAGGCATCGGGCTTGGCGGCCAAAGCGCGCTGCTCATCACGATCTCGCTCGAGTTTTCGCCCAAGCGCACGCGCGGACGGATCCTCGTGCTCTCCCAGTTGCTCGGCGGCTGCGGCGTGATCCTCGCAGCGCTGTTCGCGAAATTGCTGACCCCGTGGCGCTGGGTGTTCATTGTGCTCGCGATCGCGTCGATCGGGTACGCGTTGGTGTATGTGTTTTATTTAAGAGAGTCTCCAAAGTACTTGGCGAGCATCGGACGCGTCGAGCAGGCGCTGCACGTGCTGCAGGGCATGGAGAGCGCGCACGGCATCGACCGCCAGGCGCGTCACTGTTCCGTCGAGTCTGTACGCGCCGCCGGCGGTTCAGCAGCAGCAGAGGAGAAGGAACTCGTCGCGCGCGTCTCGAATCACGGATGTTCGACCGCTCGTGGGGTCGCCCACGCAAGTTGCGTACCAACTGAAAGAAGACCAGGAGATGGAAAGCGACGACCTGGCGCCGCTGCCACTGCCAGCCTCGCGACGAGGAACCAACGAGAACAACAACAATTACATCGTCCCGTCGAGCGGCAACGTCGGCCGCCCTCGCGCGTCGACCGACCGGCACGCCGCGGCGTCCCCCGCCATGGTGTCGTTCACTGTGTCGTCGTCCAAGCGCCTCGCCGTGCTCTTCCAGTCGCACTATTTGCGCAAGACGCTGTTCCTCTGGGTCGTGTGGCTGCTACTCTGCGGGGCGTTCGGGACGGCGATGACGTGCCTCATGCGCCGCCTCGACCGAATCGAGAAGGCGTCTGCGTCCGAGTACGTGTTTCTCGGGTGCATGACGCTGCCGGGTCTGCTGCTCAGCGCCACGCTTGTCGAGCAAACGGGTCGGAAAGCGTCGCTGGCCGTGCTGCTCTTCTGCTCGTCCGTCATGATGTTCGTCGTCGGCGCGTACCTTTCCGCCGGCGCATCGCGAGCGTCGCTGCTGGTCACGCTCGGGTTTCTGTGCCTGTTCCTCGCAGGTGCGTTCGCCGCGCTCTGCGTCTACACGGGCGAGCACTACGCGCTCATGGTGCGCGCGATGGGCATCGCGTGGGCTCTGGCGTGTGGCCACCTCGGGTCGTTCATCGGCGTCTACGCAGCGCTGGGCAGCTGGTCTGCCACCAACGGCCACTCGGGTCACCAGCTGATGCTGTGGATCTCTGGCACCCTCGGCTTCGTGCTCATGTTTATCGTCTTGGGCTTTGGTCAAGAGACCAAAGATCTGGATATCGACATCATCGAGCCGCTCAAGTCGGAAACCGTGAAGCGAGGGCAACCCACGCGAGCCGACGAGCACGACGGAGAGCACCATCACCATCATCACCACAACGATGACTTTGACAGCGATGTGGAGAAGCACAACCAGCCGTTCGAGCGCCACGTTGCTGCGAACGAGCAGCTCTCGACGGTGCCGTCATCACCTGCAGGTGCGTCCTTCTCGTCGGCGTCGTCGTCTTCGTCTGCGTCGTCATCGAGCTTTTTCCCCAACCACAAGAAGAAGAACTGGAAGAAGCAGATGCGCGCGTTCGCTGCCGCCGCTGCCGCTGCCGTGCCGCTTCGGAAGTCCGCGACGCTGAGAAAGAAATCGACGCGCTCGACGCTCGGCGACGACAGCTGCGGGGACTTGGACCAGCTCGACACGATCGTCACGGACGGCGAGACGAAAGCCGCCAAGTACTTGCGCCACAACTCGATCCACCAGAAGGAGCCGCCGCAGTACCGCAGTGGCAGCGGCGTGGCACTCGACATCCCAAATCGAAAGCAAACTGTGCACAGCGATGCGTCGGAGCCCGCGCTCTTGGACTGGCGTCCGTCCAACTCGGACGACCCGAGCAGTGACGACGGCCACGATGACCACGACGCAGCGATGATGGAACACCGCTCGGACAGCGAGGCGGACAAGTTTTCCATCGAAATGGACAGCTACGACTCGTTCCGGTCGCTCTCGACGCCGATGCTCGAGGGCAGTCCGGAGCTGAGCTTCCAGCGTTAGTGGCCAATGCGATGGACGCCACGCTGAGTCCCCAGTCAACGTCAAGATCTCCCCATGAATGTTAATGATGTCCTGAGTGTCGTGCTGCTATAGAAAATAGGTAAATTAACGAACAAGACAAATGAAAGCGAGACGTGCCATTCTGGACGACCGCACAAGCGAAGAAACCGTTTGTTCTTTCCAGGTTGTTTGGATCCGACGATGCAGCGACTCTTGAGGTCCGCTCCAGCATATCCGCGTCACCTATCTGCCATTGTTGGATCTCGCTCAAAGCCCCAGCAACAGAGAGAAGAGCATGGGAGCTCCCACCCGGAATGCCACGCTCCGAGTCGTGGCGGCGTTCTGGTGGCTCTGCCTCTGCTTGATCGCTGCCACGCCTCGTGCTGATTCAACCTCAGCAACCACCAGAGCGCAGTACCTTCGGATGAAGTGGGCGGACACATCGTGCGCGTCACTTTTGCAGAACCGTTTCTGAAAGACGCGATGAAGACTTACTTTGCGGCTTCAGACGTGCGCGTGATCGACATCCGCGAGCCGTCGTTCCCCATGGAGCTGGAGGCGGCAACGCGATCCGCTTTCCACCTGCTCTTCATGGTCGCGAGGGATCCAGCGACGCTGATGACAACCACGAACGGCACTGGAGAAGCTTTTCAGCTTGACGCGCTTGCAGCTTTTCCTCAGAGCAGTCTGCCGCCGCTCCATCCTTCGACGGACACCTCCTCCAACGCAACTGGGAGCAGCAATAGTGATGGAATCATCGCATCAGTCAACCAAACAGCGAGTCTGGAGTCCTTCTTCTTCCCGGCGTCAACTGCCAGCTTTGAAATTGTACCGACAGCGGATGCTCAAGCGCTCGGTCCACTCCCAGCTCTAGCATCGGTCGGTCCGCCGTCTTCTTCTCCAGCAGAAAACTTCATGCTGCTTCACGTCTTCTTTCGCAACATGCCGTCGAGTTTGAATCTGACGCAGGGGATGATCTACCAGATGCGCCAGGGAGTCTCGCGTTTCTTGAACTTGCCGTCGATCGCCGACATTTACGCCACGGGACCCCCAGAAGTGCCAGCAAACACAGTGCTCCAAGTCGCCCAGAGCTACTATCTGGTACTGCGCGGGCAGTCCCGGAATCTGACGCTTGAAGCTCGAGAGACGCTGGCGAATCTACTGCTTTACGGGGATCCAGCGCGCGAGATCGACGACTTTGAGAACAACGACGGCTTCTTTGCCACCAAGCGCGCGTCGATGTTTCTCGATTACATCATGCCGGCTCAAGCGCAAGCGCCAACGCTTCTTGTATGACGCAGCGACGTTTGCAAGCAACAATGCATCGCGGTTCCCCGCATCGATGACCTATCCATCTTCAACGAGCGTGATCCAAGCAAACACCACCAGCTCATGCACAATGGCAAGCGGATTTTGCGCTTGCATTTACTGGAAGAACTCTGTGAGCAGCACGTTTTGGCTGGAGAGCATGGAATCGGTGAACCGTGTGGCGTGGAATCTGTTCCCATCGACGCCGTTCTTCGCGATCTCGGATCCGGCGCCGATGACGCTAGCTCCCATCGTGTCCCCTGGAAACACGTCGACGCCCGTTTGGACCTTTGGAGCGCTCTCCGGTCCGTCGAATCGCTTGGGTTTCGCGCTGAACCTTCGCAATGTCGACGACAATTCAACGTCGCTCAAGGTCGAGATCAGCACCGATGTGCGCTCGTCTGCGGAAGCCACGTCTACAATCACAAGTATCGCACGAGACACAACAGCGTCAGCTTCTTCGAGTCTAACCCCCGTGTACCAGACGAAAAGCAACATTGTGGTGACGTACCAGAGCCGATTCCGCAACGCAAACGAGATGTTTCTCTTCTTGGAGATCAAAAACTCGACAGCCCAGGCGAAAGACACGTCGCAGCCGTGTGCGCATTGCCAAAATCTGTACGAGTGGTGTACCAGCCAACCGAAATGCGCCGCGTTGGCTTCGTGCGTCTTTCTTCAGGGCATCGACCGCGACCAGATTCCGTACCAGATGCTGCAATCCAGTCCGCTGCAGGACGCTCGAGAGCTGTGGCTCTACTCCCAGAACTGCATGGACCCGGACTCCGTCGACCTGAAGGCGATCATGCTCCTTTCGAGCGCGATACGGTGCCAAATGCAGCGCGTGTGCACATTTCGGACATCTTCCTACTACGGAGGAGGAAGCGACAGCGACAACAAGATCCTCATTTGGGAGAGCGTGGAGGGCAGACGCCAGCTGGCAACCTCCCCGACGAATGCGCATTTCTCACGAGACGCAGCGATGAACGTGTCGATGCGCTTGGGCGACCAGGTGCTCTGCTACCTGCCTATTTATTCGAATGCCACGGCAGGTTATCTTGAGGAAAAAATCACGCGAACGTGCAGACTAGCAAAGTACCTCGGTCGTGTCAGCGTCAGCGTCAACATGACAGGACACAATGCTTCAGCGTCACTCGCGAACAGCTACGACACCGTCGACATCCGATACAAGTACGCTGTTGGTCCTCTCTCGAAGTTAGAGGTCGTGCAGCCGCTCAACAGCTCCAGTGTGACCACTCCAGCCGTTCAAATTTCGATCGTCGCGTTCCCGGGTGTCCGCCTGCGTCTTGGAACCAAGGATTTCCAGACGATCTTGCCTCCTGCTCCACCAACCACAGCACCGGATCCGTGTGCCAAATGCAACAACTTGGCGCTGAATGTCTGTCTTCGAGATCTGAAGTGCGTGGCGTTCACCGATTGCATCCTGCGGTACCCAAAGAACGACTCCTCCGTGCCACCACTCGGCGACAGAATCCTCGAGGCATTTCGGAGCGAGTCGATTGGTGAACAGATTTCGCTGAGTAGCGCGATTGACGCTTGCTACTCAAGTCTCGACGTGAACCAGCCTGAATGGAGGAAGCTCGTGAACGCCAGCGCGTGCTTCAGCAAATACTCGTGCCCGATTTCGATGCAGATGCTAGTCCCAAGCTCAGACAACCTGGTCGGGAAATGGCGAATCAGTCCTGAACAGAAGATTCAGAAACTGCTCTACCAGCAGCAAGGCGAATTGTTACCAGATCTTCAGATCCCACTCGAGTTGGTCCGCAACTCGGAAATCGTGAAGACGGCCGGCAGCTCTGTAGACGATCCGCGTGACTTGGAGCAGAAGCTGCGAAGGCTGCTGGAATACGATGCCATCTCCGTCGAGATCGAGTTCGACAGAATTGATAGCGCTTCGGGACTGCGAGCGATCCAGTGGAGCATCAGCTACAATCACTGGGTGGGGAGTCTTCCTCGCTTCGTTTCTGACGCACGATCTCCAGCGTGGACGCTTTTCACGTATCCATCGCCACAGCAGGACTTCTATCTGGGAGTGCGCAACAAAACAGCGTTAGCCAGTAATGACACGCTCACAGATGGTACTGGGCTTACATCCATTCCGGTTCAGCAGAACCGTGCAGTACTTACTTTACTACGCGCTGGTGCACAAGATTCTAGTCGTTATGCTTGCATACCTCTTACCACGCTCTCTTGAGCTGTAAAAATGGCACACACACATTTTTCTCTTCTCTAAAGCATGTGAAGATGCTACGTGTGACAGAACTGGTAGCCTCGAGCCAAGTTTACGCGGACGCGAGGAAAGCTGCAAGAACAACCGCAGCATACAGCAGCGAGAACGAGCGTGTCGATGCAGCTGATGATGGGGTGGGAACAGACGTAGTCGAGTCGGCTCGAGTTGACGCGTCCGTGAAGTATGCAAACTCGATACTTGACTTGTACTTGCAGCCTGACACTGAGTTTGGCAGGTGGAAGCACACATTCGAGAGCTTCTCTTCCATCTCCTCGAGCCCGTCGTCGACTGTGGCAGTAACGTTGTCGGACGAGCTCGACGATGAATCATTGGAGACCAAGTTCGGCATCGATGTCTTGAGCATGGTGTCGATGGCGCCGGTCATCAGTTTCACAGTGCCGTTCGGCTCTTTTGCCCAGTCGATCACCGCTTGCCCCTTCAGACACTTGCCGTCAGCAAACAAATCCGTCATTTCCATCTCTGCGATCAGCGGCATCTTGCTCATCTCACTCAGCATCAAGTTCATTGGCGCGAAGCACGAGTCAATCGCCGTCTGGTTCTTGAAAAACTGGCACGCGTCCCCTGACGAGGTAGTGAATGTCTCTCCTGCCATGGCTGCGCACGCTTGATTGTTCGGGATCTGTGCCATCTTGAAGAGATCGTCCATGAATGCGCCGGCGCCTAGCGATTCAATCCACGCCTGACCACATGTTGCGTTCTTCGACTCGCCCGTGCTGCTGTCCTTGTACGTCTTCACCGCGCATACCATGTCCCCGACGCGTCTCGTCAGTGACTTCAACGACTCTTCTGGTTTCGCTCCAAATGCTTGTTTCATCTCAGCTTGCATGTCGACACAGCAGGTTCCTCCGGATTCAATCAGTGCTGGCAGCGTCTTCGTGTAGATCGTGTCAAGACAGGGCATAACAGTCTCGTTCAGCAGGGGACAAATGGACGTGCCAAATGCGTCGCCGTCGAGACTCGCAAGCGCACCCAGATCCTGACCAGTCATCGCAGCATCAGAAGAAGAAGAAGAAGAAGACGACCTCAGCGATGACGTGACTAAGCCAAAGCACTTGGTTAAACTCGGATCGCTCAGCGCCGCCATCCCACCACGAAGATATCGGCCGATCCGATGCACTTGGAGAGCCACGGGAGTGCAGCGTCGACAGGCGCCAGCATCTCGTCGATGGTGAGGTCTTGGTCGTCCGCTCCGTCGACTTTCAACAGCGAGAGCGCGGAGTAGAGCGGCGCGCTTTTGTCGACGAGCGTCGTGCACGCTTTCGCTTCCGCACCGTGCAGCGCGTTGTTATCGCTAGAGGCTATTGCTGCAGCGAGCGTGAGCACGAGAGCTCGAGCTCGAGACATGATGTCGTCAGGGATTTTAGAAAGGTCAGAAAGGTCGGTTCCGTTTGAAAATGGAGGCTGGGAGACCGAAGGGACACCTCGATTATATAAACTCATGTATCGAAACTATAACAGGCAAAATGCTGTGTGCGATGTGTTTCACAGCATTATCCATCGACTATTGATATGCTTGTGTTTCGATTTGATTCTGCTAAACCGCATTGTCGACTTATAAAAGGGCTGCTTGAAAGCAAACAGTGCACGAAAGCACTGATATGCACAACGAGTTTGATGTGTACCACCCGAACACCGCGCGACCATTTTTGGCGCCAAATGAAAAGCGCGCAAATATTATTTGTCAGCAACAACAGGTGACGAGGAGCCACACAACGACAAAAGCTCTCGCTCGATCTTCGCGATGATGGTGAATGGCGGCGGCGGCGTCCCCAGCGGCGGCAACGCTGCAGGCGGCGCAGGCAACAAGCGCGGACGCAACGGGAACCCGGCGAACCGCTCGGCCGCGTCGCTGAACCCGACCGGCGCGCCGGTCGCGCTGCAGGTGGACACGACTGCTGAGGCGGTGAAGACGCGCTTTTTGCAGTTTCTGTGTGGGTATGGACAGCAGAACGAGCCAGAGGCCATGGACGACGACGAAGGCGGGAACGCCGAGCATGGCGATGCGGCGCGCTCTACTGTGAACTACAGCCACCAGGCAGAAGTGATGCGCAACACCGAGACGTCGTCGCTCTTTGTGGACTTTACGCACGTGCTCGAGTTCGACCCGGACCTGGCGCATGCGATCCAGGCGCAGTACTACCGCTGGGAGCCGTACCTGAGAACGAGCGTGTTCGAGTTCATCCGCATGGAGGACGCCGCGTACACGATCAACGAAGACGCGAACAAGACCCAGCGCGAGTTCTTTGTCTGCTTCTACAACTTCCAGCACGTCTCCCAGTACGTTTGATAGAACTACTCTCTGTCACGACCGCTATCACTTGCAAGGTGTGGCTAACTAACTAACGTGTGCGTGCTTCCGAACCGCAACAACAGCATTCGCGATCTGCGTACGCGTAGCATCGGTGAGCTTGTGTCTTTTTCAGGTACGGTGACGCGCACATCGGAAGTGCGACCAGAGCTGCTCTTCGGTGCATTCACGTGCGGCGAGTGCGGCGGCGACACGACGGGCGTGGAGCAGCAGTTCAAGTACACGGAGCCCGTGAAGTGCCAGAACCCGTTCTGCCCCAACACGTTCACGTGGGAGCTCAACACGGAGAAGAGCGTGTTTGTCGACTGGCAGCGCGTGAAAGTGCAGGAGAACAGTGACGAGATCCCGCCGGGGAGCATGCCGCGCTCGATCGACGTCATCCTGCGTCACGAGAATGTCGAGCAGGCGAAGGCGGGTGACCGCGTCGTGTTCACAGGAACGATGATCGTCGTGCCGGACGTGTCGAAGTTCGTGCGTGCCGGCGGCGAAACTGCAGTTGCGACGCGCGGCAACCGCAGAGGAGGAGGCGAGAACAGCACGCACGGCATGGAAGGTGAGGGCGTTCGCGGCTTGAAAGCGCTCGGGGTGCGGGAGCTCACGTACAAGACGTGCTTCCTGGCGTGCTCGGTGCAGACGATGGAGCAGCGCTTCAACAGCATCTCGATTCGCAGCGAGTATGGGGACGACGAAGGCGGCGAGGGAGCCGATGCAGCGCAGGAGTTTAGCGAGGAAGAGCTCAACGCGATCCAGCGCATGAAGCAGGACCCCGACAGGTACATCAAGATGGCCAAGTCGATCTGTCCGAGCGTCTACGGCCACGACGAGATCCGCAAGGGCATCCTGCTCATGCTCTTCGGCGGCGTGCACAAGTCCACGCTCGAGGGCATCAAGCTGCGCGGCGACATCAATGTGTGCATTGTCGGCGACCCGTCGACCGCCAAGTCCCAGTTCCTCAAGTACATCTGCGGTTTCCTGCCGCGCGCGATCTACGCGTCGGGCAAAGTGAGTTCTGCGGCAGGTCTCACGGCGTCGGTAACAAGGGACGCGGACAGCGGGGACTTTTGCGTCGAAGCCGGCGCGCTCATGCTCGCAGATAACGGCATCTGCTGCATCGACGAGTTCGACAAGATGGACCCGATGGACCAGGTGGCGATCCACGAAGCCATGGAGCAGCAGACGATCTCGATCACGAAAGCCGGCATCCAGGCGACGCTGAACGCGCGCACGTCGATCCTCGCGGCGGCGAACCCGTACAACGGCCGCTACGACAAGACCAAGACGCTCAAGTACAACGTGAACATCTCGGCGCCGATCATGTCGCGCTTCGACCTGTTCTTCGTGATCCTGGACGACTGCGACGAGACGACGGACCAGAAGATCGCCGAGCACATCGTGAACATCCACATGCCCGCGGCGCTGCAGGTGGTGACCCACACTGGGGCGTACTCGGAGGAAGATCTGAAGCGGTACATCAAGTTTGCGCGCACGCTGAACCCGGTGATCACCCCCGAGGCGAAGCGCATGATGGTCGCGTGCTACCGGAGCCTGCGCGAGAACGACGTCGTGAGCAACGGGCAGACCAACATCGCGTACCGCATCACGGTGCGGCAGCTCGAGTCCATGATCCGACTCTCCGAGGCGCTCGCGCGACTCGATCTGACGGAAGTGGTGCAGGTTTCGCACGTGCAGGAGGCGTACCGGCTGCTGAGCAAGTCGATCATCCACGTCGACATGCAGAACGTCGAGCTCGCGATCCCCGTGCTCTCGAACGACGGCGACGATGGTGATGACGGTGATGATAACGATGATGATGGTGGCAATGGGATCGCGAAGACGAATGGCAGCCACTCGCAAGCGGATAGGAGCAGCCGCAGCAGTACCCAGACAAGCGGCAACAAGGCTGTGACTGCCAAACCCTCAGCAGATCCAGCAGCAGCAGGCAAGGGCGACATCTCGATCTCGTTCGAGCGGTACGCGACAATCCAGAAAGCGGTGAGCCGCTACATTCGCGAGAAGGAGGAGATCGCGCTGTCTGCCAAGCTCGCGCGTCGAGCCGCACGTGCCCAAAGCGGACCTGACACTGATGAAGCAGGAGCTGATGGTGCTGATGATGATGACGACGATGATGATGATGATGCGGGTGTCATGCAGGGCGAGCTGGTGACCTGGTACTTGGCGTCGCAGGACATCACGTCCGAGGCGCAGCTCTCTCGCGAGAAGAAGATGATCTGCTCGGTGATCGATCGCCTCGTGCGCGACAAGATCCTCTCGGTGGTCGATCTGGAGGACGACAATGATGGTCAGGATCAAGATCAGGATCAGGAGATGGAGGAGGAGAGCAAGAGCAATGGCGACGAGGGCGTTAGCACCGAGGAAGAGGACGATGACGACGTCGACGACAAGACCAAGGATCCGAGCTTCCAAGGCTTCAGCGGCAGAGTCAAGCGCCGACAGCCGAGGAAGAAGGTCACGCCCGAGCAGGTCGAAGCCTCCAAGCAAGAGCGATATTTAACTGTCCATCCGAACTACGCGCTCGACTAACCACAGGATGCAGCCAGATTGTGCAGACAATAGCTGATGAGTGTGGGGTTGACTGCGGTATTAAAGAAGCGAAAGAGTCCATACAGACAGAGGTCACGGAATGGGATCTTGATGCATTTGCAGATGCCACACATTGAATTCGCGTGCGTTTGGGATAGAGCTTTTCAAGATCGGATTGTTTTCGGGTGGACCACATGGCAAATGACAGACCCATCCAGAATTTGTGAACTCCAGCACTTGATATTCTGGTATTTTCGCTTTGACCTGGAGATCTCGAGATGATTCTGGAAATGTGTGCATGACTGGCTGGTCTTTTTTTGCGCGCTCGCACTGCATTTTGTGAAACCGTCGTTTCCTAAAAATAGTGTACTGTAGGGACTGGGACTGTCCCGCTCAGATTCATATCTGAGACGAGCAGCATTTCGAGATCAAAAGAATGGAGCAAGGAAACCAGCAGCTGTTCGATCAGACTCAGATCTGATGGGATCCTGCGCATCCCCCTCCCCTCCTCTTCCTTTCCTCGTCTTCCTTTCCTCGCTTGCTCGCTGCCTGGCCACAACTTGCCAGCCCTAGCTCCATCTTGTGACTCACCCGCACCCAGCTCCGTTGCTTCGAAGTTTCACTTGGAGTTTGGAAGCGAGCTGCGCTTCTCCATCCCTCGTCGCAGCCACATGGATCGCGCATCTCTTTCACACAAGCACTGTTTGTGCTGGCCACTTGTTTATTTTTCCGCTCTCATACAAAAACCAAGCGAGTCTTAAATTTCCCCTATCCGCTCCGATCAAACCACCCAGCCGCTACCTCAAACCAGCTTTGTCTTTTGGATGCGTCGTCGCTGTCTCTCTCTGCCTCAACAAGTGACGCCAAACAAACAAACACATCGAGATGTGGCAAACTAAAAGCAAGGGAAACAACAAAGCAAATGCTGGACTGACAAGCAAGGCAAGACGAAGCAGCAAGATGCTTGTTGCTGGCAAGCGATACTGTACCGTTTTGCATCTGATGACCATCGTCAGAGCACGCTTTTGACATGTCCTGTGGGATGCTCTTCGGCTGTGACTCACCTCTCTGGCTTGATGTCCAGCCAGCCCTGCTTGCTGCGTCACCAAAACAGAAAGCAAAGGAAGCGAACTTCAACGTGCTGTGACTTTGATTTGCATCAGCCTGGAGCATTGCTGGATGCTGGCAAACACAAGCGTCGACTGAAGAAGAACACGAGCAAACACCCGAGCCAAAAGCAGGAAGCATGTGTTGTCGGCATTGTGGCGCGCCAGCTTCGAATCGAGAGTGAACCCGAGCCCTGTTGTCGCTGCTGCCCTTCACGATCCTCGCTTGTTCTGAGGGAAACAAGAGAAGCTGGTGGTCGAAATTTATCGCGACCGCAGCTCACACCGTCCATATAAAGGGCAAAGTCGTGCAGAGAAATATGGTGGAGTTCTGGAATGTGATTGGGTTCGGTTCGTTTTGGTTGCAGGGCAAGCATGAGAAGGAGAGACTCCCATAATGCTGGAAGCTAAATCCAGCGCGAGCGAAAACAAACAATCCACAGCAAACAATCCACCGCAACAACGTCACAACGCCGACTGTCTCGCTCTTTCTCTGGCGCTTCCAGTTTTTTTCGTTCCTCAGCGCCGCTCCCTCTCTCTCTCACAGTAATTTTAAAGCGAGTGCTGTCCCAGCTGCTGCCAAGCAGATAGTTTACCAACTCGCTGCTTCTCAGCTTGATGTGCAGTCTAGAACTCGCAGGTTGCAAGATAATTTACTTTCGTGCTGAAATGCTTGCTCCTCTTCTAGCAGCTCTCTTCGAATATGGAGTGTTGGCACTCCACACCTTGAATACCACAACTGAACATCAGCATGGACCAAAAGTAAGCGACGAATCGAAGTGGTGGTGCAGGTTCAGCCTCTGTCGCTCGCAATCGAGAGGAGACCATATTGAAATCCCTCGAGTGTCCGCAATTTGGTTATTCATGACAATCTCGTCAGGCGCCATTTCTCACGATGTGTGGCAGACGGGACTGCTTTGGAGAACCAGCTGAGGGGTCGGGCTGGTGCTCACACGCGCCAGAGTGTGGGACTTCCGTCTGTGCTATTTTTGGCGTTTCTCGTCGTAAACTACTTGTCTCTCTCTCTCTCTCGTTTTCTTCCCCCCTTGTTTATTTGTTGCTTTTTGTCTGCTGTCTCCCCTTTTCCACCTTGTTTGCTTTTTTGGCTTTCTGTGCTCTTTTGCTTTTGCTTTGGTTTTGCGTGTGCTGCTTGCTCTGACATTCCAGAAAAAGCAAGCGCCTTCGCACTCACAGCACCACACACTCGCAAGCCATGTACGCAAGTCCTCGCTACAACAACTCCCGATATGGCAGCCCGAGCCATCGCCACCAGAGCTCCTCGTCTGGCTACTCTCCGACGAAGGGCTACGGCGGCAGCTACGACCACCCGCAGCAGCAGCAGCAGCAGCGCCACCACTACTCGCCGCCGCTCAAGCAGAGCAGCAACAGCAGCTACCACCACGCACAGCAGCACCAGGCGCGCAGCTACGCCGAGTACTACAGCAGCAACCAGTACCAGCACCAGCACTACCAGACCGACGGGACGCACTACTACCACCACTCGCACTCGGGCTCGTCCACGGCGTCGTCTTCGCAGGACGGCTACTACGGCGACGACATGGACGACTTGGACGACTACAACTCGTACGGCAGCAGCTCGGGGTCTCCGGAGATGACGACCGTGCCGACGGTGCCCACGTCGATCGCGCTCAGCCTGTACGAGACCGGCAAGACTCCATCGGGACGAGTGTTGGTCACGTCGGGCAACCAGACCGTCGAGTTCTTCTCGTGCGTCGTGAATGCTCCCGTGGGCATGTCGCGCGGCGTGTACGTCGCCGAGTAAGTCGAAGCGATGCGAGATGGCAACCAAGAGAACCAACGCTGCTTCTTCCTTTCTTATTTACTCGCGTGCGAACCGACCAAGTCCCCAAGTCCCCCCTGTCCAACTAAATCCAAGCAACACCAGTCTCAACGCACCACGCGTCTGCGGCTATCTTCGACCCGTCCTCCCATATTACCTCTGTATCAATAAGATGGAGCGAGCGCGTCGAAGAAGCAGCTGCTCGAGAGAGAACCAAGCAAGCAACCATCCAGCCCACCACCAGCAAGTTTGTACAAGAGAGAGAATGCAGAAGAGAAGCAAGTTTTTTTATTATCAACCATCCCCAGCATCCAGTATTGTAGCCCCACGCCGAGCGAGCCCACGCCACGCCGCGCACCAAGCCAAGCGCCATTTTTTTAAGAGAGAGAGAAGCCCACGTAGCTTTTCGTTTTTTTGTAGAAGTAGATGATGATTTGAGTTATTAGTATGCGGTCGACCGTCATGGCGTTAGTATGGCAGGTTTCTAATATTAATAGGAAAATATGAACAAGGAAGTTTTTATCTTCATGCAGGCACGCATTCATGCACGCTTGACACTAGAGACTTCTTTGGTTCGAGAGCGTGCTTTGATGCGCATCATCAATCTTCATGGCATTGCTCTTGTGGACTCGCTCGCCCATCTGATTGATCGCGTGCGCTTGAACCTCATCAAGTGAGCGATCTTTTTCATATGCGCCATGTTGCTCAGACGAAGAGAAACGGATTCACAACCGCATGAGAAAGCAACCAAACACCTTCATGAATGAAGAAGGCAAATGCGAGCTTGTCGATGGGGGAATTGATGACATGTACAAAACATTTCGTCAGTCACCACCAAACGCGTCATTCTTTCCACCTTCTTCAGAAAGCGGCGTGGATGGATGGATGTTCAGGCAGAAAACGAGCGAGTGTCGAGACTGTGGCGAGTCAGTCAATCCATCCGCCAGTAGCTTGGATGCCATTTATTCTTTCGATATCGAGGAGGTTGGTTCAGTTGATCGGTTCTCTTTGTGGGCATGATGAACTGAATTGCGAGTAGAACCTTGATCCTCTCTCTCTCTCTCTCCACTTGCGCAATGCTTGATAGAGTCTTCGAGTCTCTGTAGTTTCGTGGCTGGGGCTGCATGATACAAGATGCTGGCATGACTGCGGACGTACATGGTGACGGCGGTTGAAGAGCGTGAACGCCTCGGCGCAGATCGTGCACTGGTCGCTCTCGTCATCGGGTGTCCACGCTCGCTATACACATCATCCACTTAACACAGTGGCGATAGCGAGATGGTTAGATTACGGCTGACAATGTTGCTGCTCTATGTCAACGCCACACTTACCAGCAAAGCTGAGTCGGTGCGCAGCGGGTTGCGCCACTCGGGGCAAATGTCCGTCACGATGTGAATGTACCAGACCTTCGCCTGCTCGTGGTGCATGTCGCCCAGGTTCTGCCACAGCTTGCTGTCAACGATACGGCGCCACAATAACATCGTCAGTCCACAGCACTCTTCACACACGATCGACTAGAAAACGCACATCTTGCTCTCGTCCAGCATGCGGAAGCAGCAGGGTCGCCAGCGGATGAACGCTGCACCAGAACCGCTGACTCTAGTAGCAGCACTCGCGTCCAGCGCCTGCAGGTACTCCTTCGATCCCCTCGACGTCTCGCAGGAGCCGAGGAGCGCCTGCTGCCTCAACACCCAGAGGCGGTTCGCGTGGTCCTGCAACGCCCACATCTTGGGGCGATCGCCATCGAGTCCTTGTGCAGCCACGAGAGCACCACGGACACAAAGTGCTCGGCGCGAACGCGCTGTCCACAGTGCCTCTATTGTTGTTGCTGGTGGTGTCGAAGCTCATCGCCGTCTCTGTGCGCGTGAGTGAGAACGAGAGGCGCGACAGGAGCTCCTCGTTCCCGCTCTCCGAGTCGTCCGCTGCCTCAAAAGGCTCGTGCACGGGACCAACAGACACCATCACACGCCTTCAGTGTATATATCTGCACGCAGGTTTGTTGTTAGCGGCGATGAATGCCTTGCAGACGCCTTGTGCGCTCCTATGCATCTGCAATGAGGTTCGTTACTTGGAGAGCATCGAGGCAGCCATTTCCATCCCCACATTCTTCTTCTTCTTTGTGTGCAGCCAAGACACCACACCACAACGACTGTTAAAGATAGCTTGCATGCATTGTCTAAGGGTTCCCAGCTAAGTGCGAGTAGCTGTACTCCTCCTAAATGCGAGTGTCACAAACGGACAACACTGAACTGTTTGTATCAGAAAGACTTGACCAACACAAAATGCTAGAGAGAGAGAGAGAGAGAGAGTGAGAGTGAGAGAGAGTGAGAGTGAGAGAGCGGTCTAAAGATGTGCAAGCGGACAGTCCTGTGTGTGTGTGTCGTTCAGAGCTCTTGGCTGACTCGCTCTTGATAGATGGATGAATTAACTCAACTGATGCGCACGCTCTCTATGGCTGATTGCTGGATGCACGTCCGCGCGATCCATCAGATGCGCAAGTTGAACCAGGCGTGTATGCACAGCACTTTACAAGACAAGGTGAATAAGGACAAGAACCATGATGGCTCAGTTGCAAGACGAGCTTCATGAGTCCGCCGCAAACGCTGTGCGATGATGCATTGCACAATACCGCAGCCAGCAAGATCAATAAACAGGAGGAATGCACCACTCGTTTCTTCTTTCTCAAACGGGCACGCGACGTTCCCACATTGGTGTTCCATTCAGCTTATTAGCAATGTAAACGAGGAGGTGCAGAGAGATCCAAGAACTGACAAAGCGCACACCTTCCACAAGCACCATCCATACGCTTTGCTTCGTTCTTCGTCTCCCCACTCTCGCTGCTATTATATAGATATTCTCGTGCATGTTCATTCGTTGACTGCTGTGTCTCTTTCGTCACTCTCGAGTGAATAAATTGAGTTGTTGAGTTGGGAGGGATTGTTTCTGGGTCTTCTTTCTGCTTGGTGTCCTCTTGCTGGAGTTGGATCGGTGGGAGGTGGGACTGGGGGGATGACATGGAGTAAAAAAAAAGTAGCACGGAAAAAGCGCACGCAGCTCACGCCACTCGCCCGCTCACTTCATCCTCAGGCGTCAGATCTCGGATCTCGGGTCTTCGGCTGCTGAAGGCGGTAATACAGGTTGGCAGGTGGGTGGTTTGCTGCTGCGGCGGCGTCTCTTCTCTGCTGGGGTCGTTCGTCTTCGTCTTCTTCTTCTTCTATTAGGGGGAGGGTCGGACCGTTTACTGCATTCCTTTCGCGGCAGCGCGCTTCAGTCGCACCTGCTCGAACTTCTGCTCCAGACTGCTCATCGACGTGTTGAGCGAGTCCAGCTGGGTCGAGTGCTGCCCTAACGTCTCGAACATCACGCCCTGCTGCGCCGCGAGCTGCTGCTGTGTCTCGGTTGTTCTTGCGAGCAGGTTCATGAGCATCGTCCCCATGTTGCCGAGCCCGCCTTGCTGCTGCCCACCGACTTCGATCGCCGTGGACGAGGTTGGCGCCGCCTGCACGATCGCGCCTTGCTCGACTGGCGTCGCGACGGGCGTCGCCGTCACAACTGCAGTGGGGACTCTCACTACCGGCGCGACTTGCTGCTGCGTCACTGTCTCGCCCGCAGGCTGGTTCGTCTGGGGAGGTCGCACTGGCGCTGCTGGCGGAATCACGTTCTCAGACGAGGTGGTGCGCGGGAGCGTTGGCGGTCTGGCGCCAGTGCTGCCCGTGCTGCCGGTGCTCAGATTGCTGCTGAAGCTGCTGCTGCCGACGCCGCCGCTGGACGCCTTGAAGCGCTCGTCCATGTATTTGAGCACCTTGGCGGCGATCTTGTGCAGGATCTTGGCGTCGACGTTCTGGTGGGACTTGACGTCAAAGACAAACACCGAGCCGATGCAGAAGCCGTTCGGCGTGGTGATCGGCACGCCGGCGTAGAAGCGCACGGCGCTGGCGCGCGTGACTAGCGGGTTGTTCATGAAGCGCTCGTCGAGCGACGTGTCCTCGACGATGAGCGCGCGCTTGGGGTGCATGATCGTGTGCGCGCAGAGCGCGACGTCGCGCGGGATCTGCTTCTGCGTGAGCCCCGAGTTGGCCTTGAACCACTGCTTCTGCTTGTCGATGAAGCTCACGGCCGCGATCGGACACTTCATCTCCTTGCACGCGATGCGGCAGAGCTTGTCGAACTTCTCGTCCGGCTCCGAGTCCACGATGTTGTAGCGCGCGAGCTCGGCCAGACGGTCGTCCTCGTTCGCAGGCACAGGCGCGCGCGGCCACGGGTGCTTCCAGTCGAAGTTGAGCGGGTAGCCGTACTTGGACGTCGGCATCTTCGCGCTGCTTGTACACTTTGTGTCGGATGTGCGAGCGAGTGAGTGAGCTGCTCGCGCTGGAAATGGCCAAGTGGCGAGTCGGCAAATAAAACAATCGAAACACACACGCACAGGTGGCGCAAGCCTCAAGCTGCTGAACAAGCAAACAAGCAAGCCAACAAACAAGCAACAAAGCGAAAACCAGCAGGCAGGCGGACTGTGTGTGAGGAAGGAGGACGGGCTTGTTTGCCTGCTTGACTCGCTCGCTCTATTGCAGCTGGTGTGGCTTGTGTGCACAAAGTCGAGTTGAGAGCTGCTTTTGGTTTGTTTGCTCTGCCTGTCTGCCTGGTGCTCGCACTTCACTGACTGTCAGTCGCAGTCTCGCGCACTGGTCTTTTTGAGCAGCTTTGCAGGCACTTTGTGCAGAGGACGAGCAGACTTCGTTTGGTTTAGAAGCTCGCTGAACTGACTCGCCCTCAAGTCGCAACCCGCTGCTGCTGTTCTCTCTGCACTTTGCAGACTCAGAAGTGGCTTGTTTCCAGTATGAGTTCTACCCTACCCGCGACATTGTCAAGTCTCCTCAGCACCAAGTCGTGACTTTAGTGACACAAAAGCAGCTCGATGATCCCAGTTGCCTGTTCAGGGTCCGACGAACCCCTACCCCGAGCAAATGATCCCCATCTGTTCTTTGTCCTCGACAAAAAAACTCGCTTTCCTTTCACCAGACTTGGCTGCTCTCTCGCAAGAAGTTCACTTTCCGCGATCTTTCGAGCCGCTGTCTGAGAGTTTGGGACTCAACAGACTGTCGGTCGCGACGTCGTCTTCAGCAGGGAATGGAGGGTTAAGGCTTTGCCTGTGCACCGATCCTCGATTTGTGTGTGTGCAAGAGCGGGGACGCAGCTCGGAACTAAAACAGCGCCAAAAGTGTGCAACCTCAGCTTTTGGTTCCAATCGAAAAGGCTGGGAGGATCGGCGGACGGTCGTCCGGTTGTGGGTAGGTATCGCTCTCGATCCACCAATCAGCGCGCTCACGAGTGTCCGCGATCAGGTGAGGTCGCCACGTTGTGGACGAGGACGGAACAATGCAAGAGCAGAAGAGCGAGAGGGAGCGCGCCATAAACTGACTCTCTGCGCTCCATTTCTTTTTTGCATCACGACTCGCTAAATTAGTTTCACACCATTCCAATCTCTTCATCATCAAGCCATCCATCACGCGAGCATTTGACATTGTGTTGCAGATGGCGTTCAGCTGCATTTGGTGCAAAGCGAGCAGTGGACAGAGACTTTGCTGATCTGGAGAACGTTTGGGAGCATCAGGTGTTTGGTGCGAGCGCGCTCTGCAGCGTGAGCTCTCTGCTTCCATTGCGCGACTGTCCTCATTCCTGCATTGCTTCATTGCTGGATTGCAGTGTGTTGGAAGTCGACGCTGTTTGACAAGAGTTCCTTCAAGCGATCACGCCAGAGTGAATGACAGAGACGCCGCTAGTGCTAGTGCTGATAGAGTGCTGTGCGCCACCAGTCCATCATTCCATCATTGGAATAAAGTGGCTTTTCAGCAGCGATGAAAACACATTCCCAAATGTCAACCATGTATTAGCTTTAGCATGCGCAGCAGTACGCTATCACTTCAAAGATCCTGAACAGTCTCGCATGCAATTGTCAGGCAGGATCGCGTACTGTACGCAGATCGACTGAACCGAATCTCATGTTGCCACACACAAAAGCAACGACTTCAGCCAACCAACTTTTTTGGGTTCCAAACACGAAACAAGCAAACACAAAGAGAGAGAGAGAGAGGGCTGCATGCGCTTTTCACATCATTCTCTCTCTCTCTCTCGATGCGAGTGGATGCGCAAAAGAAACCAAACGCGTTCGGGTGGGATTGAGTGCAAGCAGGAGCAGACTCCATGCTTCGAAAGTGATGCCAGCCATCTCAGATCTGCTGATGACCCCCCCTCCTCCTCCTCTTCGATACGAGTCCTGCTGTTCAAGTGACGCGATGCTCGCTTTCCCATTCGTTATTGCCCAGCTCTCACGGCGAAACCACTCTACACACACACGCTTCTTCGTGCATGCAGCATGCAGGACTGGAGCTCTTGGGATTCTTCTTGCGATCGGATGAGTGAGAGCGGCTAAGCAAGCAACTGAATGGTTGGTGTGATGTAATGCTAACACAGCGCGCTGCTTGTCAGCATAGCGCTTTCCGTTCGCATCTCCCATCCTGAGTCGCATCATTGCCCGTGCGCGCACTTGACCAGCAACGTGGCGCATGAGAACAAGTCGGTGGATACAACAGCACCACAATTGCTGGCTGCCGACATGCTTCTTGCTCCATGCTTCATGCTCCACACCTCGTTCTGCAAACAGGACGCTGCCAATAGAGTGAGAAAAGAGGGAGTCGGAAAGGGATCGTCTAATACTGTGCGTGTCTTTCGCTCGCGCAGTCATTGTTCTTATTGTTAGCAGCTTCATGTCTCCGTGTCTGTCTGTGTGTGTGTGTGTGGAAAAGTGATGACGGAGCTGTGAGCCAGGTGCACGCGATACATGTGTCTGGCTATCTCGACTTTCGACCGTCCAAGTGTAGGATCATCTGCAGCTGAGTGGTGGTGGTGCCTGGCTGACGGCCGAGTCCAAGTCTGCCTGTCAGCGTCAGCTGAGTCCCTGGATGATGATGATGATGATGACTTCGGCTCTCGGACGGACGTCGCGAACGAAGATGGATGAGCCGAAATGAATCAAGGGGTTCGATGGCTGGCAGTCTCTGTCTCGATGGATGCACAGTGCTGTCATCCTCGTCGTCAGTTGATGAGGATGGATATAACCACTCATTAGAGTGAGCAAATGTGTTCATCTGTCCAAAGCCTGGAAGACCGATCCGAACAAGCCGCAGATTGTGCTTCGGAGCGCGCATTTGGTTTTCTCCATCGATCGATCTTCTTTGCGCTAGTGCAGATGCAAATCTGATCGTGAGCTCTATTAATACGTTGCGAATAGGAAACACATCCAACCAGACAAGCTGTCACCATGTCTGTTTGCTTTTCTGATCTGCGAGATCAGGTGTGTCTGTCTCGTCAAGAGAAAGAGGTGGATCTGATATCCAAATTCGCATTTGAATCGATCTTTTTTCTGTATGTTTGCTTCCTCAAATCTGGACAGAAGATCAGTTGTCTCTCTGCCAAGATAAAATAAGTCGACTTGAGCGCTGCACAAATACACTTGGAGCTTGTATCGCTTTGACAATGCGAAAGCACTCGGTCGTTGCCACTTCTGGTCTTCACGATCCTGCTCATTCTTGAACTCGAAGCCAAGAGCGCGCATTGAAGTGCTGTCATATCCAACATGCCGCCACTTTCACTCTGGACAAGGCACGCCAAGCAGCACGTCTGCCGCTGCAGTCGCGTGGTCGTCCAGTACCCAAAGCACCAGCCGCATCGATGCGAGCACAGCCACGAGTCCTCCATGCGTTCAAGTCCAAGAGCTCCATCAACTGCAAACCGCGACGACTCTGGAGTGATGCTGTTCCGCATCACTGAGATCTCAAGTGTGCGGCTGTCGAGCATTTCGGTGAACCCCAAGCCGACCAAGCCCCACAAGGAGCGCCACCTGCGGAAAAGCTCGACTAGCATCTTCACGTCGTCAATGCGGTCGCTGCACATGGCGAAAGACAAGCTCAAAGCCAAACTCCATGCTGTTGGGATCGCTGGGGCAATCCCTCCTGCCAGTGGAAGCAGCAGCTGTTGTCGCCCAGCGCGCGCGTTCAGTTCCGACTCTGGGCACCACAGCAGCGCCTCGAGGCAGATGAGGAGCAACAGCTTGGGGAGGGGCGTGTTCCGGTCGCGAAGAGGCTCTGGCGGCCACCAGGGCGGCAAAGGACCCGTGCCGCTGACACCGTCTTCGTCCATGATCTTCATCGATTGTCCAGAATAGCGTGTATATATTGGAAGCATGTTTCCACAATATGAATTTAAATGAGAAACAGTGTCTTCGACGAACTGTGCTCGATTCAAACGATCGTACTTTAGCGAGTCCAAAATACAGCAAAAGTGGACTCTTTTGTTTGTCAATGTTGTTCCTGATGAGGCACCTTTTTGGCAGTTCACTAAATCACTATCATGCTGCATACCTTTCAATAATTCACGACACAGCACAAGGATACGTCGATACAAACTCTAGCATTTCAATCCAGTACTCGCCCTCGACAGACAGCTGCAACTGTGCTCTAGCTAAAGTGAGAGGTGAAAGAACCCTCCCTCCCATTCACTCACTCACACGCTTCTCCTTCAGCATCCATCTTTGTGAAAAAACAACCAACCAAAAGCAGCTCGCCATCACCCACCATCGTCCCTGCATCATGAGCGCCGCTGCGTGGGACCCGCGATGGAACCTGCGCGCGCCGGCGTCATCATCATCCGCAGCACCTGGCGCGCCGACCAGCAGCTACGCGAGCTGGAAGCGCCGCGTGCAGGCGCTGCTGGAGGCTGAGAGCGTCTGGGAAGTGGTGTCCGAGGGGGTTGTGTTCGACGAGGCGTGGCCGCTGCCCAAGCAGCTCGAGTTCATCCAGAAGGACAAGCTCGGCATGCACTTGATCCTGAGCACGGTGCACGACTCGGTCGTGGCGCTGCTGCAGGACGGTGGCGCGGGCGAGTGCAACCGCTCGTGGCTCATGCTCAAGCGCCTCGAGACCGTGTTTGCCGCGCACCGCATGAAGTCGGTGCGGCTCGCGCGGCGGGAGTTCCTGGATCTGAACTTTGTGAATTTTGTCAAGACACATTACGGTGGGAATGGTGCGAATGCTAGTGCTACTGGTGGTGCTGTGGATGAAGAGAACGATGCGATGCAGCGCTTCATCGAGCGAGTGCAGGAGAAGGGGGACACGCTCTTCCGGTTACGTGGTCAGCAGCCGGCGCTGCTGCTGCTGGACGATGCGAGCGCCAGCAGCTACTGTGAGGACGAAAAGATGTACCAGCTGCTGGACGCGCTGCCGGTGTCCTGGGGGAACTTCATTGCGCAAGAGTGTGCGAGTCAGGGGGACCTCACGTGGGCGAGCGTGCAGCGGAAAGTGCTGCAGGAGCACAGCAAGCGGCGAGCCGAGCGGCGGAAGCGCCTGCTACAGCAAGGCGGTACTAGCAGCAGCCATGCTGGTGCGACCGTTGCCGCTACTGCCACTGCGAGTACTGCGAGCAGTGTGGCTTCGGTTGTAAGCTCTCGTAGCAATAGCAGAAGCAAAGCAGGTGGTGCAAACAGCAGCAACAACTCCGCTGAGCAACAGGACCAAGACGACCAGGGGGAGAACAATGCTGGAGGGGGGTACCCTGCGCCAGCGCACCCGCGTTTGGGCTCAGCGAATGCGTTCTCAAGCCCCGTGCTCGCGGCGAAAGAAGAGTCCCCAGCATCAGACTCGAGCCAGCAGCAGCAGAACCAGAACCAGAACCAGCGTCTCGACGACCAGTATGATCTGCGCTCGCCAGTGGATGAAGAGGTGATGGTGTACGACTTTGTGGGGCACCAGCCGCCAGATTCGTATCCACAGCAGCAACAACAGTCCCCAATACCGCCATACCAATCACAGCAGCCGCAGGATCAGTACTACGACCACAGCGCGCGTCCAAAGTACGGGAACCGCAACAACAGCAGCAGCAGCAGCAGCCTGAACAACCCGCGGAATCGCCGCGACCGCGACAACAACAACGGCTCCGGTGGTGGTCAGCAGCGCACGCCGTACAACCGACCGCCGAACCAGAACGCGAACGCCAACAAGATCTGCTTCTACTGCTCGATGCCTGGCCACACCGCGCACCACTGTCCCCTCAAGCGCATGCACGCGGAGGAGCGCAAGAAGAACAACAACAGCCACCAGTGAGTGAATGAGCGGATGGGATGACGATAGAATGGCGACAAGGCAGTGGCACGCAGCCGCACGTGGTGTTTCAATGCACTCATTTTTGAACCTGATGTTGGCTCGAACTCTTCGACTCTACGCCTTTCTTCTCATAGTTTCGACTGACTGGTCTTTCGTTCCAGCTCGTGTGCGAGGACGCTCTCCGCGAACTCTGCGACGACCTTGACGGACCACATCTTCAAACCGCCAGTTCCCTTCTCTTTCTGAGTTCCACCAGAAGAAGGGTGTTGACGACGCTGCTCTTTCTTGTACTTTGGATCGAAGCTGCTCTCGAAGAAGCCCAGATGACCGCCAGACTTTGTCACACACAGGATCACGTTCGGATTTGCCTCGACCTGCTCTCTTTTCGGCAAGACAATGCTGATCGGGTCGTCCTTCGCACTCACGCACAGCAGCGGGATCTTGACGTCCTGCAGCTTCTTGATCGACGACGCATCCGAGTAGTAGTGGTCCACGCTCGGGTACTTGAAGGTGACGCGCGTGAGCTGGTGATCGAAGTCCCGCACCGATTTCGAGTTTCGCACAGCCGCGATGTCCAGTCCCGGGTAGCCTTCGAACATCTCATGGGCATTACTCTGTGAGGATGCATAGCAGGCAGCAAGAGAAGCGCTGTCCCATTAGCATTGATGAATGATAATACAAGCCTCCACAAGCATCGACACGGCACCTTTTCGAAGAAGAGCGTCTTGAGGTTCCCATTCATGGCTTTGTCGTAGGTCAGTCGGTTGAACAGACTCCCGCCGAAGTTCGCCGAGCACGTGACGAGATCGAAAGGGTTTCCCACCGAGATGCCCGCTGTGAGTCCTGCGCTCTCTTTCTCCTCGCCGAGGTACTTGACAAGCACGTTCGAGCCCATCGAGTACCCGAGTCCGATGAACGCCTCTTTCGAGAAATTGTACTTGGCTCGGAAATACTTGATCGCGAAGCGGAGATCATCTGTGTACGCGCAGCTGAATAACTACTCACAGCCAATACAAACAACAGCACCGGCTTAGCCAAACGAATTCAATCCACACCACAACTCATCAAGCAAGCGTGAAACATATCGGACGTACATGCGCAGTCTTCAGCGGCGTGTCTGCACAGCCCCGCGAGTTCATCACCACGACCTGCCAGCCCAGCTCCAGCAGTCGATCCACCGCACTGCGAATGTAGAGCTCGCCGCTGCCGCCCGTGAGTCCAGGAAGCACCAGCACCGTGCGCTTTTCTGGATCCACCTCTCTCACACTCGGGATCGTGCCGTCACTGCGTCGCGGCAACGCCCAGTCGAGCGACACGATGCCGCCATCGGGCATGTCGAGGATCTGGCGCTCGTACTCGATTGCCGGATTCTGCTCTTGGTCATTTGCTGCAGCGAGTCTCACAGTTTGTAGGTGGCTAACGGGGAGCGAGCGATACATCGAAAGAACGATACCATTAGCAAGCATACTCACAGTGCTCTGGGCAATGCGGAAAAGATCCATACCCGTTGAACAAATACCAAAGAGGGTAGTACTTCTTCTTGGCTGCTCAGCAGCAAGCAACACAATGAAACAAGCGACAGTGAGTACTGCGACCACCCACCCACCACCTGCAAGCATGCCACATGCACCTTTCAGTAGTCAGCACATACTCATGGTCTCGCAGCGCTGCAGCAGCTTTTCGTTCTGCGCGGTCTTGTGGTAGACCAAGTGCGGGATCTCCGCCGTGAGCTTGTAGTGCAGCACGCGGAAGAGCCACCGCAGCTTCGGCATCGCGTGGTAGCCCAGCACCACGAGCGACAGGAGCACCAGCCGCTTGCTCTGCAGAAGACAGACACAACGCGCACAGACATCAGCGAGGCAGCCAAGCAAGCAAGCACAAAGCGTCACGACCCAGAAAGCCAAGCCATGTGTGCGTGCACAAGCAAACGTACCTTGAACGAGAGGATGAGCTTGCTGCTCACGAGACCCATGCTGCTTGCGTGAGCGGAGCGCTGTCACTGCTCGCAGAGTTCGCTCTCCTCACTCACTTTCTCACACAAGCATCATGACGCATACACAAACAAACACACATTCATGTAGGGAAGTTCTCCAACATTTGAGTCCTCGTTCGGGCAACTCGCCTATGCGATTTACGATCTTGCTCGCCCTAACCATCGATCAATCGCTCTTGGTGGACTCTACCATACACTCTCCCAGACCAAAGTCCAGTTTTGTGTCACCGATTGATCGATGGGTAGGGGTTTCAGATCTAAATCGTAGGTAGGTTGATTGCCCGAATGCTCAGTCCTGCCTCTGTGTATTTCCCTCTCTTTAGTGGAATGCACACTGTCGAAGCACTCAAGCCTCAAGACATTGCCGACCAAACTCTGCCGCGAACGCGACACCAACTCATCCAAGCAAACCGCTGCAGCCCACCACACCGCGACACAAGCTAAAAGCACTTGCGGTGCACGATGGACGGTCCAGCGTCGTCGTACTCAGCCTTCGAGATCCACATCTGCTGGAAAGTCGACAGAGACGCCAGGATGGACCCACCAATCCAAACCGAGTACTTGCGTTCCGGCGGCGCGACCACTTTGATCTTCATGGTCGACGGCACGAGCGTCGTGAGCTCCTTCGTCATCCGTTCCGCGATCCCAGGGAACATCGTCGAGCCACCAGAGAGCACGATGTTGCAGTACAGATCCTTACGGATATCGACGTCGCACTTCATGATCGTCTGGAACGTGCAGTCGTGGATGCCAAGCACCTCCTTCCCGATCAGCGATGGCTGGAACAGCACCTCTGGGGTACGGAAACGCTCGTTGCCGATCACGATGACGTTGCCATCTGGCAGCTCGTACGACTTCTCCAGACCCGACGACTCGGCGGCTTTCTCCATCTCCTGGTCAAAGTCCAGCGCGATGTACGTCAGCTTCTCCTTGATGTCACGCACGATTTCGCGCTCGGCCGTCGTCGTGAACGAGTAACCACGCTCGGTCAAGATCTTCATCATGTAGTCCGTCAAGTCGCGACCCGC
>JAASFO010000136.1:0-36826 GCA_023333815.1 Globisporangium recalcitrans
CCATGATGCCAGAAGGATTCTGTTGCGTGGCTGCAAGGTGTCGTTGAAGGGGAAACAAATGGGCAGTTCACTATGTATTCACTTGGGTTTAGGAGGATCTCTCAAGAACAAGACACGCAGAGCACAAGTCCAAGCAACTGACGGACTTGAGCTCAACATCCACTATTGACAGCGACTTCCACCCTTTGATATGCGACGTGTTCTCAGCTCGAACCGCGGTTGCCATCTACACACTGCCACAAAACACGAAACGAAGACTCAGTGGCAACCAAACGGACAAAGCGAAGCAACCTCAAAGATCCCAGTTGACTGACAGCAAAAGCTCCACGCTTCTCAATTTCAAGGTTATAGTTTCCTGGCTTCCTACTTCTTCAACTGCGTCCAATCTCCAATAAAACTGTTTCTTCATCCTCCTTCTAGGTTCCTAATACTTTTTAGGAACTCCTCTTAACATTCACGGATTCAGTTCGAAGAATCCCCTCTTCAAGTTGCCCCCAGTGCAATCTCAGACGATTGCGACAGAGCGCCGAGCCTGACGGTAGCTGCCGGTGCTGCTCCCGACCGAGTCCAAGCGCGAGCGGCGACTCCGGCGGAACGAGCGCGCCGTGTTCGAGCGGGAGAGCATGCGGCGCGGCGTCGCCATGGCGCTCATCGGCGAGGCCGCGGTCAGGTACTGACCTTCAAAGACCTCGCGGTCGTCCATCAGGTCGTCCAGGTCGTCGTCGATGACAAAGTGCTCGTACGCCGAGATGTTGCTGTCGCGGCGCGCAAACGGGTCGTACCCGGCAGCCGATGTACCGTAAGCAGACACGCGCGAAGGCGGGGGCGGCAGCGGCAGGTTCTCCGCGGCGAGCGCCTCAGCCAGACGATCGTACTGCACCGAGTGGTGGTTGACGACGCTGCGACCGAGCGCCAGGCGGCGTCCGTTGAGGCGCATCTCGGAGAGCGAGTGCACCGAGCCGCGGTCCTGGTCCTGGCGCATAAAGTACGCGGCCGTGGAGAAGTTGCTCGTCGTGCTGATCTCGTTCGAGAGCTGCTCAGCCAGGTGGTCCTCGAGCAGCGCCATGCGCGTGGCGATGTTGGCCATCGCGATCGACGGCTGGATGATGAGCACGCCGCGATCCTTGAGCTCCTTGGCGTAGACGCAGTCCGGGACAATCGCGATCATGCGTGGACCAGCACCAGGCTTGTTGTCGTTGGGCAGCATCACCGACTGCATGGAGGTCACACGCTCCAGCGTGCGCGTCGGGTCGCCTGTGAAGATGACGACGTCGGTGTGCACAGCCAAATTGTGCAGGTCCACCTCGGTCTTGCGTTCGCGCAGCTTGTTCTTGTAGGAGATGAGCTCGCCCTTCGCCGAGCGCGCGAGAATGGTCTCGTTGATCTTGTGCCACTTGGCGGCTCGCTCTTCGTCAAGCAGGGGGACGTTCACGTTCGCACCGTAGAGCGACAACTCGAGCGCGACTTCGAACGCCGTCTCGTCCTCGCCAATGACGACAGCATTTCGCACGCGGTAGAACGGGAGAAGCGCGCGCGGATCTCCATTGCCGGCGATGTTGCTGTCTCGTCGGCTAACGTTTGCGCTCCGGCTCCGGTCGGAAATCCCACGAGGTCCCAGCCCTGGCTGTCCTGGTCCCTGCTGCTGCTGCTGGTCCTCTGGAGCTGATGGCGGAGGTAGGCGGTCGATGTGAGTCTCGCCCGCGCGGCGCAGCCCCACTGCGCAGCAGACTGGACCGATGATCTGGTTCACGATCACCGCAGCGACAATGGTCGCCGCCCAGTTGGCCGCCCACGGGTCCGTCGAGAGCTCCCGGACTTCATTCGCGAGCCCAAGCGCCACACCCGCTTGAGGGGTCATGGTCAGCCACAGATTGTTGTACTGCTGCGGAGGGAGCTTGCACACAAAGCGGCCGCCAATGTAGCATCCGATGAAGATCGAGATGTAGCGCAGCACGACGTAGACGCTCATCATGGGGAAGATGTCCACCACCTTGTCGAGCTTGAGCGCCGCGCCGGTCATCACGAAGAACGGCAGGAAGATGTACGGCGCGGCAAAGTCCAGGATCACGTGCATGTCGTGGCGGATGGCGCCGTAGTGACCCGCGAGACACGAGCCGACGATCAGCACCAGCAGCGGCTCAAAGTTGATCTCCCACGAGTGGCCGAACGACGAGCTCGTGGTGCCGGCGATGTACGACGCGCTGATGTAGAACACGTAGCCCATGAAGAGCCACACGAAGCCTTTCGTGTAGAGCGAGCCGAAGATTTCCAGCCACGCGGAGGCTCTCTTCGACACCATCGTCGTCTCTTCCGTTTCTTCAACGTACGCGTTGTGCGGATGCGGCGCGTTGTCCGGGTCCAGCTCGTAAGCGTTCAGGTCGACTTCGCCGCGCTCCTGCTTGGGCTTGATCGGCTGGACGTCGACGATCAGGTCTGCGTGGTCGTCGTCCGGACCGCCTGGGATCGAAAAGATCGCGATCGTGAGCAGCGCCACGATGGCGCCGACGACCAAGTTCGAGAGCACGATGCCGCCCGTGTAGACGAGGTTGCCGGTCGACAGGTGGATGTTGGCGCAGTGCACGGTCGAGACGATGCGCGCGATGGAGAACGACACGAGCACGACGAACTCGGCGGCCATGGTCGAGCCCAGCATCAGGTTCGTGAACGGTCCGACGCTGTTGAGCTCGATCTTGAGCGCCATGATCGTGCCGGGAGAGACGAGCACGGCACTCGACGCGAACATGAGCGCGATCGCGAGCTGGCAGGTACCGTCTAGCGAGCTGTAGAAGAACGGGCTCGCGACCGCCATGAGCACGCCCGTGACGAGCACCATTGTGACGACGTAGCGCACGAGGATGAGCTGGATGATGCCCTTGAGCTGCGGCTTGAGCTCCGGCAGGTACATCTCTTGGCCGGCCTGGAACGAGATGAACGACAGCGCGACGGCGTTCATGCTGGACGAGAGCATGTTGACCAGCTCGGTGGAGAGCACGTCCAGCACGAACGGACCCGCGAGGATGCCGATGATCAAGTAGCCCGTGACGAGCGGCAGACGCAGCACGCGCGGGAAGAAGAGCGCGAGCGGGTGCGCGGCCAGTAGCACGAACACGAACGCGCCGATGTACTGCAGCGCGTCGACGCTGGCGTCCCAGTTGGCGAACGGCACCGAAGACGACGTGGTCGCTGTCTCCAGTCGCCTGGAAACGAGCGCAGCGTGCGCTTCTGGCAGCGCCATCCTGACTGGGTAGCAAGCAGCAGGTGGTGCGAAGCGAGCAGCTACTTGCGAGGCGACGGCGGTAGATTAGGAACTGACAGAGAACAGCGGCCGCATGGAGAAAAGGGAATGGAATGGACAAAACGCGCGCGCACGAGAGAGAGAGAGAGAAATAGGCAGAGAGCAAGGGAGAAGAGAGCGCTTTGATGCGTTTCGCATCTGTCTTCTGCTGAGAGATGTTGGATGTGTAGAGACTATTTGATGGTGATGAGAGTGTCACGACTGACTGAGAAGGGACCACTAAGACAAAACGGTTCCATTCCAGCGAATCAGAGGAGCCTGACTTGAGATAGCGTGCTGTGATTGGCTGGAAAGGAGCACAAGGATCAGCGAAAGAAACTCATTCCAATGCTCAGACCAGATCACTCGACACGACAATGAGGCAACAGCGCTATCGTTTTCGTTCTTGTGCGAAGCCAGGTCTGGAACCTTTCTCATTTCTCAATGTCCATTTTCCAAGTCAGTCAGTGAGCCGCAGGTTGTGACAGCTCGAAATGGAAAGCCGGTTCCCCACATCTTTGGCTCTTGCTTCTCGCGTGTGTTGCATCGTTGTGTTCTCCTGGCTGGCGATTTCGCGAATCCTCACGCAGCATGATTGGTAGATGCGATTAATAATGTACAAAATCGAGCACTAGCGAGCGAGCACTGAAGCGCTCATCCTCTCCCATTATTGACCAATAATTGCAGCGTTCTTCCCAAAATAGTGACGATGCAGAGGCAAACTCGATCTCAAGCACCATTATCCATTTGTCCAATAACACATGTGTGTCTTTGTGTTATTTGAGTCCAGGTCGTGGGTGACTGGGTCGTCAACCAAATCTTCCAGTTTCTTGACAAACATCATTCACGCTCGAAGAAGCAGTCAGATAACATGGCAGCAGCTGGACTGCGCAACTGGCGGTGGGGCTTCTTTCTGCATGCGCAGCGGACTGCGCGCACATGCGTCCGACTAATAGCACAGCTCTCATGACTCACGGTCTCTGTTGCGTCATCGTTATATTTGCATGCGTAGGGGCGAAGTCATTGCAGACGCGAAAGACTCGGCATCGCTGGATGGGCTGGTTGGCGACCAAGTCTCGACGGCGGCGAAGAGCTACGATACTAGCGAGATACATGGCGCTGGTCCGATGGAGCGCAAGGGCGACGCTGTGTCGCCATCACCGCTTGCTGATAACGCACTGATGAAGAGAGAGAAGAAAGAGAGGAAGGAGGTTGTGCTGCGCAAGGACGAGTTTGGACGTGACATCCCAGCGGAGGTCTCAAGAAAGAGCGAGAGGAAGGAGAGAAAAGAGCAGAAGGACAGCAAGAAGACGAAGCAAAAGAAGAGCCACAAGGAGAAGAAGAAGAGCAGTCGAACGTCACGCTCGCCGAGCGAGCCACGAGGGCGATTGGTGGGCACGCCGCCACCTCCAGACCCGTTTCGACCTCAGGTGAGCTTTCAGTTCTGCTCAGCATGGACCTTCAACAGCCGCAACCTCAGTACCTTCAACCCCCTGTACAACTAACTCTGCGACTCTGATATGTATCAGCTCGATGAGAATCGTCATGAACGCGCGCGCGATGGCGGGAGACGGCGGTATCGCCGGAGTCGGAGCAGAAGTCGGAGTCACTCGAGAAGTCGCGAGCGTGGGAGACGTCGCCGTGATGGTAGCCGAAGCCGGAGCACCAGCAGGAGAGGAAGACGTCGACACAGGTCGAGATCTCGCTCTCGGAGCCATCGACAAAGTCGGAGCCGAAGCAGAAGCCGTCCGAGAAGACCTCGCCGAGACTCGCCCAATAAGAAACAGTGGACCCACGATGCGTTTGACGACAGAAGCCCCAGTCCTGTGCGCGAAGTGGATCCATTCTACAGACCTGAGCCGGAAGCGTGGGTGTCGAAGGCAGGCGGCGTCTACATGCCAAAGAAGACGACCCAGTAGTGCATTTTCGCAGAACATTATGGCGAGATGAACCTTGACTCAAGAGTCTTTTTTTCTCAAAGAGTTGCACTCTCGATAGCTCTGAAACCTGCATGTTTAGCCGCTCAAGCGCCTGATTGCTCCGCGCCTGTATTGCTGATTTGGGTGTGTCTGCGTGCGTGGCTGCCCAGCATGACTTCGTTGCTTCGCGATTGGGACGAAGGTTAGTCTCCTTCGACGCAAGTCGAGACCACACATGCTCTAGATATCTGACAGCCTACCTGCCTTGTTGCGCACTTGTGAATCACTCCCCTAAAGCCTCCAAGTGCAAACGCAAGAAGCTGCTCGAGTGGTTCCGCAACAGCTTCGCACCCACACAGCAGATCTTCAGCGGCAGTGAGCTGCTCGAGGGCTAGTGCGGTCCCGACGTCTCGCTCTTTCTCGCCCGCATCCTCGTGTGGATGCAGAAACCCATCGCGCTCTCTGGAAATCAAGCGTGCTTTGCGCTCGCGGAGCAGCTGGAGTGCATCCAGATCTTCCTCACGTCTGCAGCAAACGCGCACGCGTACTATCGCGAATTCCAACAAGTCGACGGACTCGCGTTGCTCATCAAAGTGCTGAGTCTCGAGGACAAAGTCGGCGCTGTGAGTGACGCCAACCGGCAGCTTGTGAACGAGCTCATTCTGCGCGTTTCCCAGCGCGGAAGGTCTCACAAGGAGGAGATCAGTCACTGTGGCCGGGAGATCGCGATCATTCGCGCGAGACTTTCGGGCACACGCGCTCGCCGTTTGTGCACGCGGCGCAGTCCGTCAGCACACTCATGAACTCCACGCCCGAGATCCTGCCACGCGTGGTACGTAAGCGCCTCACTCGCTCACCCTGGTGGTATTCATTGGCTCACACAATGATTGCATTGCTTCAAGATCAAGCAGTTTGAGATCCTGGTTCCGCTCTCATTCGCACTCGTGGTTGAGCGCGCGCAGTCACTGAAGTGGTATGCAGCCGCGATCGCCATCCACTACATGTTCACAAGCTACCGCGAGGTACGCTCGTATTCCCGCGAGATGACAAGGTGTTGTTTTGAAAAGCAAATGAGCCACACACACACGACTTACCGCACATGTGGGGCAACCTCAAGCAGGCTACAGCAGCGCATCTCTCGCAGATTTTCTCCATCCCCGTGAAGGAAATACGTGCCTGGAGAGCTCGCCACCTGCAGCCGGGAGACCTCGCGATGGCGCTGCTGCAGAATGACGAGCAGCAGCGGCTGCTGGCATTGCAATTCTCCCAGAATGGGTGGAAGAAACCGGTGTCGCGTCACCACCAGCTCACGCAGCACGACACCAACGAAGAAGATGAGCAGAGTGGGGACTTGGACGCTGTCGACAATGAACTGAGCCAGCTGGAGCTGGAGGTCGAGGCGACCTTGCGGGACTTTGTGCCAGAGCTGCAAGTACCGACCCACTACGACCCGGAGAGCGACTTGTACTGCGACGCCACGGACCAGCGGTGCGAGCACCGGATGCGCGTGACGCTGCAGCACCATTTCTCGCAGTTCCGGAGCGTCATAGCTTCCAATAGCGCGTCACCACTACCAGCATCTTTATCGCCGTCATGATCTTCCCACATCGGATCCTGCCATCAAGATCGATCGATACATACGCACACACAAAGAGGCTCCTTGCTGCGTACACATGTATTACTTACTTATACCTCGGCTAGTTCTCCTCTGGCACGAAGTTCTCTTCCAAGTACTTGGAGAGCGACTGCAGCTGCTCCGAGACGATCGTGACTTTCTCGCGGCTGAGCGCAAAGTCCTTCTCGGCGCCGTACGTGCTGCGACCGTACGTCCGGTAGTCCGAGACCAAGTGGATGTGACTCGCCAGCTCCGTGTGGATCTCCTTGATCAGCTGCAGGAACTCGGTCGACGACTTGTTGAACGCTGCGGTCGCGCTCTCCTCGGACGAGATGCGCGGCGCGACGTGGGTCATCGCCGCCGCGGCCGTGCGCAGCGCCGCTACGAGTTTCTAGCGAAACGAGAGCACGAGAAAAAAAGCGTCAGCTATGCGGCGTCTATAGAAGCAGGCGCACGAAGGCACGGAGTACCTGCTCAACGGCGTCGAGCGACTGCAGCACGGCGACGTGGCGCGAGGAGCTCCACGGGTCATTCGCGTCCGAGAAGTGCACGCGGCTGTCCAGCTCGCCCTCCATCCTTGCTTTGACTTTCCTTTTTGGTGTTGATGCTGGAAGAAATGGGATTTGTTGCTGGAAGGCGGACTTAATGGTGCGCAAGAACTATAGAGCCATTTCTGATAAAGTGCGGCTTTGAAAATGGTTGAAATAGTTGCTCATTGTGAAACTGCCAGAGATTCAGACCACAAACAGCAAATGGCTCTCTACCGGATTACGCAGTTCGTTGACGAAAAGGAGCGGGATCGGTCACATGCCAGGTTCGCAGCTGCTTGCTGAAAACAAGAGCGCTCAAAACGAGATCTGCCTGCCATCTGCTTTTTGCACTCTCTCGCAATTTTACACGCCAGAGTCTACCGGCATAGACAGTTGATCTGAGCCAAATGTTAGAGTCACAGAGAAGCTGACTGTCCTGACGACACTCCCAATTCCGCCAGCAAGCAGCAGCAGCAGCAAGGCAAGAGAATAAAGCAAACTGAACCGAATATGACGACGCTCGCCGAGATCCGCGCCGACACCGACCGCTTCCGAGACGAGATCCACACGCTCGTGCTGCGCAACACGCGACTGCAGCGCGAGATCATGACGCTCAACACGGGACGCGAGCGCGCGGCCGCACAGGGTGCGCAGATGGCGCAGGAGCTGACGGAGGAGCTCCAAGCGCTCGACGACGAGCTGCGCAGCGTGCGCGCGCAGTGCAGCTCGATGCGCCGCACGCTGAGCAACCAGCGCACCGACGTCGACCGCTTGGAAGACGAGATCTCCAGCGAGACGTCCATGTCGTCGACGCGCTTCCGACGCATGTCGACCGCGATTCTCGGGAATGGAGGAGGGAAGATGAGCCAAGAACCGCCGCTGACACCGGCGCCAGTCAACGAGCGCGCGCGCGGGATATCGATGGCGAATGCGCTCAAGCGCCGCGACTCGGTCATGATGCGCTTCAAGAGCACGCTCTCGGCGAAGAAGTCGAACTCCACCGCGTCCACCGCGAACGACGACAGCGGCGACGACAACAGTGACGACAACCGCCGCAGCGTCGACATCGACGAGGTGAGTGCGAACGAAGCGAGTCCGACGCCCGGTCCCGTGCTCAGCTCCGCCGGCTCGGGCAATTCCATCTCGTCCAACTCGTCGTCGTTCTCGTCGTCCACTGGCAGCGCCAGCGGCCGTCCGCCGCTGCGCATCAACTCGGGCGGCAACGTGCTCCACTACAAGCCGAGCGACGAGAAGAAGAGCATCGCGGACGCGCACAAGGAGCACTTGAGCAACTTTCGGCGCTCGAGCAGGTCGAGTCGCAGACTCGTCGCGGAGCCCACCGGGTAGTCAAGAAAGAGAATGAGACGACGGAGTGAACTGCACGAATGGAGATATTTAACGATGGAAGACGACCACCCCAGCGATGGAGGGATGCATGAACGTAATGAATGAATGAGAACAACGGACACAACCAAAAGCGTGTGGGATACGATTGCTTTTTTATATGATCAAGTTCTATTGGCACACAGTCGATTGGTTTGCGTTGCTCTCCTATCTTTCGTCGTATTCGTTGCGATCGCGCATCATGCTGATCGCAGAGGAGTCAGCGCGCCTCTCGAGACGGGAGGAAGACCGACGGGGAGGTTTATACACACCACACACACGGGAAAAAACAAAACGCAGCTCCTCCTCGTGTTCTCTTCTTCGTCTCTCGCCTCGATGGAGTTCTTTTGTGCAGCACGTTTCGTTATGTCTTCGTCGTCACCAGCATCCTCTCATCTCTATGGCTGGACAGCCGCGCCGTTTGGACCGCTCACGGATTTCTGACGCGCCAGCTTCTGCGCCTTGAGAGACGCAAGCGTTGGACGCTCAAACTGAGACTTGCCGAGCTTGCGGTTCACGTAGTAGACGCGACCAGTCGAGCGAGACACCTTGGCTTCCCATCCGACTGGCAGCGACACTTCTGGCAGCGCATCCAAGTTGAACGATTCGCGGATTGGTCGGTCCTTGTTGATCGCCGCCAACTGAGGTCGCTCCGAGTCGTCGCCCTTGCTGCCCGATCGCTTGACACGCGACGCCTTCGTGTCGTACATGGTCTTCACAGCAGCCATCTTCCCCTTGAGGTTCGTCATCGCACCAGTCACACCGACTTCCATGCTCTTGACGATCGTGTTGCGAGGTCCAGCAAACGAGTCGCCAGTGTGGCTCGACGTCATCGTGCCGTTCTGAGAGTCATTGCCGCTCGAATCGCGATCGTCGTTGCCGTCGGCGCCATTCTCGCCCTTGGACTTGCCCCAGAACTTCTTCGACATGTTCATGGTTGGGAGCAACTTTGGAAGGTGGCGCACATTCGACGCGCGCACGTCCGAGGTCTTCGAGCCCCCGTTCACATCGTCGTCGCCCGTCAGCGAGTCCAGCAGCACGGCTTCCTTCTTCTCCTTCTTGGAGCCCAGCGTGCGGAAAATCGAACGCTTCTCCTTCGTCTTCTTCTCGAACTGCACATGGCCGTTCGCGATCAAATCCTGCACTTGGTCCGTCAACTTCTGGTTGTCAGTCTCCAACTGAGCAACGCGCTTTTCCTTTTCGCGAACAGTGTCCTCCAACTGACGGATCTTCACGTAGAGTCCAGCGTGACTCATCTCCTTTTCAGACTTGTACTTCTCGACCTCCGCCTTGAGCTGCTTGACCGTGTTCTTCATGTCCTCGTTCTTCGTGCGGATCTTCGAGTTCTCTTCCTGGAGCTTCTCGATCATACCACCGGCGTCGGCAATCACGACGCTCGACACAGCGGCAGCACCAGCGCGACTGGCTTGCACATCCACCTCAACCGTAGCAACGCTGTTTCGCTCTTCTTGCAACTGGGCATTGCGCTCCTGCTCTTCTTGAAGACGAGCCTTGAGCTGGCTCAGCTGGTACACCATATCGGCTTGCAGCTTCTCTTCCTGGAGTGCAGCGAGGTACTTTGGACGCTGGATCTTCATGCGCGCCATGGCTTGCACACGAATGATGCTCGCACGCACTTTCGTGTATTGGTGACGCAAAACGAATCCACGCACGTACCGCTGGATGATCACAGCGTAGTGGTTGCTTCGCACTTCCGCGTAGTGCTTGCGTCCTTCAATACCTCTCCATCGCGCTTGCGCCTTCACGAGACCATTCATGAACGTGTTGTATCTTCTCATGGCGATCACGCAACGAATAACAGACTGCAGCTTGATGATCGCAGCCAGCTGTCGCAGATACTTGATTCTCTGGGTGAACGTTTTCATCACACTCTGGAGGTACGTCGCCTTGGCGTCCAAGAACTTCTTACGACGGTCCTCGAGCTCTTCAAGCACGCCGAGCTGGAAGTACACGCGCGTTTTACCCATTTGATACTGCTCTGGAGTCGTCAACTTGAGCTTCTCCATCAGCAACTCACACTTCTCACTCGCGGTTTCCCCCTGACGAGGAACAAACAGCCAGAACTTGTCCAAGATCTCCGTGTGCTGCAGACGGTTCGGGTACGCAGCACGGGAGATACGAATCGCTTCAATCACACCAGCACATCGCAGCTGAGAGACAACCATCGCTTGGTCCATAGTCGTAGAGCTCTTGATCGAGTTCGGCTTGATGCATCGCACGTAGTGCACCTTCGTGGCTTGAATCGTGGTCATCAACTCCGCCAAACTCTCCTTGAATTGCGTTCCGACAGTCGACAGAGTCAACGCGCCACCCCCGCCACGCTTGCGTCGAGCATTCGGGTCAGTCGCGACAACCTTCGGTGCAGGCTTTGGCTCAAACAGCGCAGAGATGAATGGCTTCGAGGAGCTACGCATCAACTCCGACAGATCTGGAAGGAGCGCGTCCTTGTGCTTCTCCAAGAAACCGACCGAGTCGTACATCACAGGCGCGGCGTAGTGCTTGATCAAAAACTCCGTGCGGGACGTTCGTGGGAACTCGATGACGTGCGCCATGTCCTCCTTGTGCAGCGAAGCCACCTTCGACATGAACGACTCCTCGTTACCCTTTGGACGCATGAGCTCTTCGTTCAAGAGCGAGATGATACCCATCTTGGACTCAATCACAGTCAACACGTCCTGGTTATCGGCGTACTCGATGTGGTTCCACGTGATCCCTTCTTCCTCGTACTCGATCTGCACAGTCTTGAACACATCTTGCGTGAACTTCTGCTGCAGCTTTTCGTTGGCGTAGTTGATGCAAAACTGCTCAAACGAGTTGTGCTTGAAGTGCTCGAAACCGAAAATATCGAGCACACCGACGTGGTTGAACATGTTGCTGTCGTCAGAGAGCGAGTGGTTGATCGACGACACGAGCCAGTCGAACACGTTCGAATAAATAGCCTTCGCGAGCGCGTCACGGCAGTCCATCGCTTGCTCCTTGCGCAATGGCACGCTGTAGACGTCGTTCACGGCACGCATCGTGCGCGAGCAAAGCGCCTTCTCAATCGCTTCCCACGTCACGCCCAAAAGCTGCACGCACGCGAGCGCACCGGCATCGCCCTCAGCGATCAACGACTCTTCGTCATTCGCTGGGTTCGAGAGGAGCGAAACCTCGCCAAGCTGGAGCACACCAGCCAAGACCTCGAACAGAGGCTTCTGCTCGTTTGGCGTGAGCCCAATGAGCTCCAGCGCAGTGCGCGTCTTCTCAAAGTGCTTGGCGTCCGACATGCCTTCGATCTTCACCGCGCTGTTGTTGCCCGTGTACGCGTACGTCTTCGACGAGTCCAAGAGCAGTTCCTGAGCAGAGTCGCCTTCCAAGATCTGTAGAAGTTGGGGCACAATTACACAACGCAGCGGTTAACATCCGTCATCGCAACGAAAGCATGCTCAGAATCAATAGGGCGGCAAATCCTCACCTGGTAAAAGATGTGGTAGTTTCGCTCTGGTTCTTCGTGGTTGATCACACGCGTCTTTTCCAGCAAGTAGGTGCGGCACTTGGCGCCGACCAGCGTGCCTTCGCGGTCAAACTGCAGCTGCGTGAACTTGCCGAAACGGGAACTGTTGTCGTTACGCACCGTCTTTGCGTTACCGAACGACTCAAGCAGAGGGTTCACTTCGATAATCTTCTTGATGGTCGAGTTGTTCAGCCCACCGGCAATGGTCGCCAAGTGGTTCATCAAGATCTTCGTGGTCTCAGTCTTACCGGCACCAGACTCACCAGACACCAAGATCGACTGGTTGCGCTCCGTGCGACGCATGTTGTCGTAGGAAGCGACCGACGTCGCGTACACGTGCGGCGGGAGCTCTTCTTTTGGCTGGTTCAAGTAGCGCAGGTGCTGCTCGTCCGCGTAGAGATCTGGGAGCCACTGGTACGGGTTCACCGCGATACAAATGTCGCCCGTGTACGTGTACGGGAGCTTCTGCAAGAAACGCGTCTTGACGTTGAACAGGATCGCCGCTTCGTGCAAGTAGTTGAGCGTGATCATGTCTTCAATGCCAAACTCGCCCACGTTTTCGTTCTGGTACGGGAGCGAGTCGAGCTGGTGCACCGCGAGCAGCGCCTTGGTCTGCTTGTCGTTCATGTCGACGACGCGCTCTTCAAACTCAGGGGTGGCGTCTTCCACAGACGCATCGGGGCTGGGCGGGAGCTCCACGCGCGCGTGGATCTTGCGCACTTTGCCGTCGCCAGAGTTCTCCTCGCGCACCACTTCGGCCGCAAGCCACACGTGCGTCTCGTCCGGCACGTAGCACTTGGCGCCGACGACCATCTCCAGACCGCTCATGATGGATATGGACACGGATGAGGTGAAGGGGGGGAGGGAGGGAGGGAGAAGAGGAGGGGGAGGGGATCTACGTACGCGCGCTTATATATAGGGGAGAGGAGGAGGAGTGTGGGGGAAACCAAGCGAGAGCGAGAATGAAGGAGTGAATGAAATGAACGAACGAACGGAGAGCGAGCGATGGCCACCACTTGCTCGAGTCTTCTCTTCGCTCGATCTTCTTCTCTTCTTGGCTGCTTCTTCGCTTGTGCTTGTTTGTCTGTTGCTTGTTGCTTGTTGCACAAAGAAATAACTCAGGAGGAGGAGGGAGGAGGAGGGAAAGAAGGGGTGAGCGGCTGCGCTTTTTGCAAGTGTGAGAGAGAGAGAGGTCCACTCTCTTTTCAGCCACTCAGAAGGTGAGGATGGAGAATGAGCCAATCCGAGTGCAGGACGGTGAGAACAAACTACCGGTTCAGAGCAGTACACACCTGCGACAGTTGATCGGGATGGAGCCATATGTGTTTGTGGAGGTTGAAGTGAGGATGTTGGGGATATAGTCGAGACGATGCTGTACGCGGACAGTGCAAATTTGGATCGATTCTCTCCACTTGTTTTTCTCGACATTAATATGTCGCGTCTCGCTGAAATCGGTTTTCTCGACTGAGCTTACAAATCTCTATACTATTCACTTTCGTCACTATGGAAGGCATTTTGGCGGAGACTCAAATAGCCGATCTGCATAGTGAAAGTACTGGAGTATCTTGCTTTGAATGATAGACCAAGCTAAGATCGAGACACTCTCTTCTTCCGCGCCGATCTTCGCGTTGACGCGAAAGACAATGATCACAGAGGGTCAGAAACATCAAATGTCCTAGTTTGGTGCATCCATGTTCACCTGCTGTTTGGTCATCAGAACCGGTTTCGATGACGATTTCGCGGTTCGAAACGGTGACTTCTGCTCGCAGTTCATCACTCCCAGTGTTTACGCTGCGAACTTAACGCGATCAACTAGGAAGTCTCCTCAAGTGCGTCTGAAGCACGCAACAAACTGACAATCAACACGAATGACAGCCATCATTTTCGCCAGTTCCTCATTGACACCACTTCCGCCAATGATGCTGCTGCTGCGGACCATGCGCGGCCGCTCTGCGATGGCGCGTCGCAGCGCTCAGGCGCCAGCAGCACTCTCTGCTTCCCCTGCGCCATGGACGCGCGCGTTCTCCACCGCTGACGCTGTAACCGCTGGAGCCGACGTCGAGGAGCAGATCCGCGTGTGCGTCGTGGGGTCCGGTCCCGCGGGCTTCTACGCGACCAAGTACCTGCTCAAGGAGCACGCGCGCGTCTGCGTCGACATGCTGGAGGCGCTGCCGACGCCATACGGCCTCGTGCGCTCGGGCGTGGCGCCGGACCACCCCGAGGTCAAGTCCGTTATGAACGACTTTGAGAAAGTGGCGGTGGACGAGCGGTTCGCGTTCCTCGGCAACGTGAGAGTCGGCGACGACGTCTCTCTGGAAGAGCTCAAGGACAACTACCACGCGATCGTCTTGGCGTACGGCGCAGCGGGCGATCGGGAGCTCGGCATCCCGGGTGAGCACCTGGACGGTGTGTTGAGTGCGCGCGCGTTTGTGAACTGGTACAACGGCCACCCGCAGTTTCGAGACCTGCGCGTGGACCTGTCGACCGAGACCGCGGTGATCTTTGGACAGGGGAATGTTGCTGTCGACTGCGCGCGCATCTTGACCAAGTCCGTGGACGAGCTGGCGACCACGGACATTTCGCAGCACGCTGTGGACGCGCTGCGCAACAGGTGTGTGCTGTGTGACTATTTGATTCAATGTTGTCGCGCAGTTCACTGACTCTCTTCTCCGTTATATCTACGCAGCAAAATCAAGAAAGTGTACCTGATTGGACGCCGTGGCAGCGCGCAGGCGGCGTTCACGATGAAGGAGATCCGCGAGCTGACCAAGCTCTCGAACGTCTCGTGCGTCGTGGACCCCGAGGAGCTCAAGGCGAGTCTGACGGAAGCCTCGCAGCAAGAGATCAACGAGCAGCGCGCCAAGAAGCGCATGAACGAGCTGCTGAGTAAGTGGTGGTGGCTGAGGTTTGAGAGGTATCCATGCTGTTAACCTAGGTCCAGGTACTTGCACTCACCCAATGCCTCTTTCACTGGGTTGCAGCCAAGATCTCGGACGATTTCGGAAAGGACGTGGCTGGGAACAAGCAGGTGCAGATCAAGTTCCTCTCTGCGCCAGTGGAGCTCATCGCCGACCCTAGGAGCTCGGAGAAAGTGGGGAGCGTGCGCATCGAGAAGACCCAGTTGCATGGGGAGGCGAATTGCCAGCGCGCTGTGGGTACCGGCGAGTTTGAAGAGATCCCGAGTGGGCTCGTGTTGCGCAGCATCGGGTACAAGTCGCACCAGCTCGAAGACGCGCCATTCGACTCGCAGCGCAACGTTCTCGCGAACGTCCATGGGCGACTTGTGAACAAGAGTGATGGTGGAGAAGACGAGCAGGTCGTGGGTCTGTATTGCACTGGGTGGGTGAAGCGCGGTCCGTCCGGTATCATTGGCTCGAACATTGTCGACGCGAGGGAGACCGTGACAAGCATCGTTGAAGACATCGAGAGTGGCAAGCTGTTGAAACCTGTTGCCGCCTCATCCAGTGGTTTGGAGACGATCAAGAACATCATCTCGGCGAGAAAGCCCGAGAAGCAGCTCGTCACATGGGGGGACTACGAGCGACTCAGCGACGAGGAGACAAAGCGCGGCGAAGCAGTGGGCAAGCCGCGTGAAAAAGTCACGTCGGTCGACGAGATGCTGCGGATCATCGCTGGAAACAACTGAAGTGAGTAGTCGACTGATGCGAGCCACAGTTGTGTGTTGGTGAGTGATATCTGAAAACCCTGCCATCTCGGAAATGACATTTCACATGAGCTGGCGACAGCAGGCATTAGAGGAATCAAAACTGGAATAGACTGCATGCATGCAAAAGAGGAGGCTAGTGCCCGTATTCGATTTCCGCTGGGACTGTCTCGTCAGCGCGTTGTTTGCGGCTTTCAGCGCCTTGTTCTTCTTGCGCTAGCGTTAGTTTGTGCCACAGGTGAGACCACAAAAGTTGTCAGCTTCGGTGTTCCCATGTCAAGATCAGTGGTTTTATCACAAGGTCACTCCGAGCGAGAATCAGATGTGGTGCTGAGCTCTCAAGTGGGATGAGTGCTTACCGCTGTCCATTGCTGTCGAGCACGCTCAGTACTCGGCCGACGTAGGTGTACAGCTCCATACAATCTTCCCGCAAGTTCTACAGCGAAAGGCGAAGCAGTCCGTATCGACCGAGTCGTCCGTAGCTCTACAAAGCTGCAAGGTCGCAAACTTACGTCAACAGTGCGAGCCGTGGCTGTGTGCAGCTGCTGCAGTTTCTCGTTCGCAGCATCCAGATCGCCACTCCTCTTCTTCAGGATCTGATCGAACTGGTCGCATGCACTCACACGCCAAGACAGCAAAGTGCACAGGCAAGTCAGCACACCTGTGTCCGAGGACCAGGTGAGAAAGAGCAGGAACGAGCGCGCACATGCTGTCGGATGAGCGCGATCTCGTCTTCTTTCGAGCTCTGCAGCGCTGCGACCCGCTGAGGGAGCTTCTGTTCCGAGCCAGCAAACCCCACAGAACAACAAGAGTCAACGTTTCCCCCCACATCGAAGAATATCTCAGGCGAGGTATGGTATTCAGACACCTACCTGCTCGCTCTTGCTCTCGCGCTTCTTGCTCTCGTCTCTGTCTGCTGACGCACCGGCTCGGATGCTGCCGATCGACGCCGATCGATTCCGCATGGTCTGCTGCTGCTCCCACTGCTCCTGCTGCGCGCTCGCCTGCGAGTGCGGGTTCCTGCTGAGCAAGTCCCGGGTGGATCGTCGCGATCAGGGTCGTAAAGCAATTGCCGCCTGACGCAAGCACCACGCAAACAAAGCCGTCATGAAACAACTTCACTGGTAGTGGCGCAGGTGAATTGTGTGTGTGCTTACCGATGCTGTTCTGGAGCAAGCGCGTGAGCTTGGAGTCGCGATACGGGATGTAGTTGTAGCCGCTCTCGGGGTCGAGCGACATGACCACTTTGCCCACCGCGCTGAGACTCGAGTTGATGTGCAGTGCTTCTTTCAGGCGCTGGCCGTCCGACTCGCTCTTCTTGAGCCGCTCCGAGCCCGCGAGGTCGACCATGTTGAGCATCCCGTAGATCACTTCGCCCGTTTCCTGGACTGTAGTCAGCATCGTTGTGCAGCATTGTCAGAACCGATTTCACAACACTAGTCGTCAGTCCTCCAAGAAAGCTTGCGCTAGGGTACTCTGATGAACCGCCGTGGAGACAACCAGCTTGAGGCAACTCTACCAGTGAGGGCTATCGAACGGACATATGCACAGCTTGGGCGTGATGTGGTGTGTGCTCCTGGCTTGCTGAGACTTGTTGGATGGGTCCTTGAGCTGATGGTTTGCTGTGCTCGTCGTGTGCTGTCTGGAAACAGAAGAAACGAGTGCAGAGCCAGCAGGTGCAGACGAGCGACAGCGACGACCAGTGGGAGTGGCAGCGCGTCTGGGAAGGCGCGTTCGAGAAGATCTGAGGCGATCTGGACGCGACAGCCAAGCAGAACAAGGCGCTGGAGATCGAGGTCAAGGTAGGTTGACGCGTGACAGCTGGCTCACTGGAGAAGCTCTCTCTCTGTGAATTCATTGCCTACTCAACAACAAACACGCAGGAGCTACGAGCAGTAGTGAAAGGATACGAGAAATCACTGGAGAGAGAGGTGCGAGTGAGCGAAGAGCTCCAGGCGCACCACCAGGCGGAAGTGGACAACCTGCGCGCTGTGCACGACCTGGAGCTCAAGGAGCTCAAGTCCCAGCACCGCAAGAAGGTGTACACATCCCTGAGCTATTTTGCCGAGTGCTACAACACAGAGCACCCTTTGCAGACGGTGTCTGACGCAGTGCTGCGTGTTTAACGATGCATTTAGATCCAGGAGGTGATGGTGCAGAACGACCGCGAGCTCCAGCGCAGGAAGCGCGACGAGCAGGTGCGAGCGCTTGCAACTTCCAGTGACCCGTCACAGCAACAGGACAACAGACCTAACGGCTATGTATCCGCATGTGTGTATCGGGGGCTTGCAGCTACAGCATGGCAGCGGCGGCGGTGCGTTCAACGCGCAGTCGGACTCGTGCGGCGACTTCCTCGCGCACATTGACACCTTCCACATGGATACACTCGAGCTCACCAACCAGCTCCAGCCTTAAACAAGTCAGCACCAAACCGTAACGTAACCCCAGTACCCTTTGCCACCTCAATATAGGCTCTCCATCCATTTCCAATATTTCCAATAGCAAACTGAGTGGTAAATGCTGCAAGCATACTCTTATAGTAGACCCTGCCTCTGTTTTCCTTTTGACACTATGTGTCATCATTTTCCAGTTTTGGACAGAAGATCGAGAGCTCAAAGAGTGTCAGCGTGTCAACCGAGCGTGTCTCCATCAGTATCCATCAAGCAGCATGTCGAGCGTGAGTGGAGACCCGCGCCGCCCGGCCGAGGTGCACTCGTTCATCCGCGAGCCGCTGGACACGAGCAACGATCCCATCGACTGGTACTCGGGTCTCTCGCTGCTGCTCGGCTCGGTCAGCTTCGTGCTCAAGGTGCGCATGCCCAATGTTATGACGGTGCTTGCTGTCTCTTTGTGAGTGAGTGCGGATCTGACAATGACGCTCTCTCTCTCTCTCTCTCTATGCGCGGCGATGTGTGTATGGGTGTATAGTGGAAGGCGCTGGCGTGGTGCTGTTTCATTTTCTGCGGTGCGTCGTTCATCAACATGCGCAACCTGGACTCGGACGTCAAGCAGCTCTCCATGTCGATCATGTTCGCGACCATGTCGCTCGTGTCGGCGTACTCGGGCGACCAGAGCTCGACGATCACGATCCCCGTGTCAGCAGGCACAGCGTCGCTCGATGCAGCGCCTTAATCGCCATGACGGTCGCTCAGAAGAAGAATGAATGGACGAGAGAGGGAGAAGAACGCGAAGCTGGTTGCTGCGGTGAATGAGTGCGTGCGTGAGTGAGTGCAATTTTTTCCTGAGGATGCTGGCGCATCGCCTCTGTCTTGACCACGTGGTAGGTACAAGTCCGCAGAGCACTGTGAGCGTCGATAACAGCAAGTGTTAATAGCACATGCCCATAAATGCACACCCTGTCCTATTTCGACTGCATGAGCTGCACCGCTTTGCCTCGCTCATGGTTCATTTGTGCACGAACAAAGCTGATGTGTAAGCAGAGAGTGAAGATGCCCACGAGCAGCTCAAGAGGGTGGCAAACAGCTCAGGTGGTGGGTCACGTTCCGCCACAAGCTGATGAAGCGACCCAGATCCCCGCAAGTCCACAACAATGGCAGCAGCAGCAGAGTATTGCCGTCCATACACAACAGTGGTAGTGGCGGAGGCGTGCAAGAGCGGCAGATGCGCTCGTTCTTGCAGAACTTTCTCGCCGACGAGAGCGGACGATTCCAGCCTGTGTGCGAGCGCTCGCTCAGAGCTGCAAGAACGTGAGCTACCTGAACCTCTCAGACTGCCAGCGAGTCAGCGATGCAGCGCTCGATGAACTCGCAAAGAGCGCAATTGCCGAGCCACTGGCGAAGCTCTCGCTCGCAAACTGTCCGCGGATCGCCGAGTCTGGCGTCGACGCGCTCGCGAGTGCGTGCACAAACCTCGTGACGCTCGACCTCACTGGCTGCGAGCGAATCGGTCGCCGCTTCCTGCAAAAGCTGATCTACAAGCTCGAGTTTGTCGAGTGGGCGACAGCTTTCTTTGGCTTCCAGCCGCTGCCGGATGCTACCGAGCTCTGTCGCCAGCGCGATCGTAGACTGCTCGAGGTCAAGAGCGCGATCAAGATCCAAGCGGTGATGCGGGGACGTCTCTCGCGCGGCGGACTCTGGGAGGCAAAGCTCAAGCACGTCGAGAAGCGGGTTTTGCCAAAGATCCAGGCTCGGATCCGTGGTTTCCTGGTGCGAAAGAGCCTAGCGCTCGAGAAGCAGCGAATCCTAGAAACCCACGCAGCGAGCGTCATTGGACGAGAGTGCCGCAACCTGCAGCTGCGACGCATGCTCGCGAGGGCAAAGCGCTTGCGCAGAATCCAGCAAAATGAAGAAGAAGCGGCGCTCATCTTCCAGAAAATGTCCCGGGCTACCAAAGCCGAAAGCGAGTGCGCAAGATGCGCGATGAGATCCATCGCAACAAGCAGGTTGAAGCTCGGATCCTTGCCATGAAGGAGATCGCGGCAGTCAAGCTCCAGCGCGCATACCGTGGCCATCGCGGTCAGTCAGAGGCAGCAATGCTCAACGCAGCGCGCGAAGCCAAGAGGCGGCAAGCTGAACGAGAAAAGCGAGCTGTGATGTGCTTGCAGCGCGTGTATCGTGGCTACAGAGGGCGTCAGCGTCGTGCGCAGCGACTCGCCGAGCTTTTGCATCGCAAACAGCAGCACGACGGCGCGACAAAGATGCAGAAAGTGGTTCGCGGTCACAAAGGACGTCGCAACGCGCTGATCCTGAGAGAAGAAGCAACGGAGCTGCGACTCATCAATGCCACGATGACGATCCAGCGATACTGGCGTGGCATTCGGCAAAAGCACCTCTCGGCGGTGCTGCTTGGACTCATCAAGCTGCGCGCACGGGAGAGCCAGGCGGCACATTCCATTCAAGCTGCCTACAGGATGCACATGTCCCGCGGGTTTGTGAAGACCACGCGGCTGACTATGATCGCGCAACGCAAGCGGCTGAAAGCTGCGAGCGACATCCAGCGCGTGCTGAGAGGACACCGTGAGCGAGCCGAGTGCGAGGTGCAGCGCGAGTTGCGGAAGCTCGAAGCCCAGGCAAAGCCGCTGTTTGCGAAAGAAAGCAGACTCCACGCTCTCGTCGATGATCAGCGCGACAAAGCGGCGAGTCTGGCAGCAAAGATGCAAGTCGACGAAGACGAAGAGCGCAGTTTGACGCTCGAGCTGGAGAAAACCATGAAGATCAAGACAAAGTACCACGACTCGAGCCGCATCACGGGCACACTGCAGCGGTACTTGACGCAGTGATGAAGGTGGTGGAAGATGGTGGTGTTTCGGTGATGGAGACTTCAGTTGCTGAGGACAATCCTTCGAGCTCGCAATCAGTGGACTGCGTGCGTGGACGATGCTGGCAACACGTTCTACTTCAGCGAGCAGACCGAAGAGACGAGCTGGACGGACTTGTCGACTGAGCCACCAGAGATGGCTGCTGAAACGGCAAGTGATGGTGCTGGCAGTGGCGGAGTTGGCGCTCCGACAAGCGACTGCCAGATCGCCTACGACAGCGAGGGCAACGCCTACTACTACAGCGTCGCCACCGGCGAGACCTCGTGGACCGATCCATCAGCAGCAACATCAAACGGAATGTACTATTGAGTACTTCACACTCTCTCCAGACCACTCGATACGATTCGACCACCACCTTGCTCCATTCCTAAAGCTATTCAGCAAGTACCTGTCGCAGTACGTTCGTAGCAAATCGCTCGCCTTTCTCCTATTCCAAGCCGCCCATGCACACGAGCTTCGTCTCCGTGTACTCGTCCATACCGAGCGGCGAGCCCTCGCGACCGAGTCCCGACTGCTTGATGCCGCCGAACGGAGCCTGCACGTTCGAGACCAAGCCCGTGTTCACGCCGACCATGCCGCACTCGAGCGCCGCCGCGACGCGCCACACGCGCTTCAGGTTCTGCGTGTAAAAGTAGCCCGCAAGCCCGGCTTCCGTGCAGTTTGCGCTCTCGATCACCTCTTCCTCGGTCGAGAACTTGAAAATCGGCACGACCGGACCGAAAATCTCTTCGTGCCACACGCGCATCGCGTCGTTCACGCCCGTCAGCAAAGTTGCCTCGTAAAAGTTCTTGCCCTCCGAGCTCGGCTTGCCCCCCGTGAGCGCAACGGCACCCTTGGAAAGCGCATCTTCGACCAGCTCCGAGGTCTTCTGGAACGCCGCAGGGCCGATCAATGGTCCCAACTGCGTGCCGCTTGCACGCGGCTGACCCATCTTGAGCTGCTGCACGCGCGCGACAAACTTGTCCGTGAACTCCTTGTAGATCGCCGAGTGGATGAACACGCGGTTGCTGCACACGCACGTCTGGCCCGTGTTGCGGAACTTGGACATCATCAGACCGTCCACAGCCGCGTCGACGTCCGCGTCTTCGAACACGATGAACGGCGCGTTCCCGCCGAGCTCGAGCGACAAGCGCTTGACATTCACCGCCGACTGCTGCATCAGGATCTTGCCCACGCGCGTCGAGCCCGTGAACGAGAGCTTGCGCACGTCGGTGCTCGTCGAGAGCGCTTCGCCGATCTCCGCAGCGTGGCCATGCGCAGACGTGACGACGTTGATCACGCCCGCGGGGATCCCGACTTCCTGCGCGAGCTTCGCAAGCGCCAGCGCCGACAGTGGCGTCTCAGCGGCAGGCTTGACAACCGCCGTGCAGCCCGCCGCGAGACATGGACCGAGCTTGCGCGTGATCATCGCCAATGGAAAGTTCCACGGCGTGATGATGCCGCAGACCCCCACAGGCTCCTTCACAGCGATGATCTGCTGCCCCCTGGCCGATGGCGGCACGACAAAGCCCGCCGTGTGCATGATCTCGTGCGCGTAGTAGTCGATGAAGCCCGCGGCGTACCCCACCTCGCCCTTCGCTTCTTGCAGGGGCTTGCCGCTCTCCGCCGACGCGATCACCGCGAGGTCGTCCGTGTGCGCGCAGATGGCCGCGTGCCACTTCTTGAGCAAGTTGGAGCGCACGAGCGGCGTGGTCTTCTTCCACTTGCGCTGCGCCTCGAGCGCCGCGTGGATCGCCTCATCGGTCTCGCCCTTGCCCATGTCGGGGATGCGCGCGATCTCCACATCGGTCGCAGGGTCTATCGTCGTAGAGACATACATACGCATGAGATAGAAGTGAGCGAACGGTTCACATGGTGCTGCTGATACACACACACACACTTGCATAAACGCATGAGAACGTACCAATGACGGAAAAGTGTTTGTCCGAGTGCGCTTCGACCCACTTGCCGTTGATGAAGCCCTGCGTGCAGATGAGGTCAGTCTTCTGCACCTCCGAGTGGAACTGCGCCGTCACGATAGCGGGTGTGCGGGTCGTCGAGGAGGAGGAAGCCATGGTGCGCGACAAGAGCAATCCGCGTCTGGCACTGGTGAACATCTTCTGAGCGTCGAGAGAGGCTTGCGAGCGGGTGCTTGAGGCACTTGAGCACGCGAGCGGCAGTTGGAGAATGAATGAAAGCGCACGATGCGGCGGTTTGCAACTGGCGGTCTTCTGCTCGGATCTGCTTGTGCTGCTTGCAGCTGCGCAGAATGTGCGCTTGTGGTGGCGAGTGGATAGCGCGCTTTGCTTTTTCGCGATTTGCGCAAATGAATGGCAAAGTGTCGAATTCCCGCGCGTACGCTCCCAGATCTGCTGGTTGTTGGATTCACATCAAACAGCAACAACAAACAGGCGCTGCATGAGGATCGCGTACGCTCTCAGACACCTGTTGTTTTGTATGGGAGAAATTGCGAGCGTACGCGAACGCATCTTTTCTGACCAAATGAACTTGGAATGAAGTGTACAGAAACTGGGATAAATTACACTTCCTAACTCCATGCTTGTCTAGCATTTTTGCAACTTCAGAGATGAACCAAAAACGAGATGCTGCGTCTATTAGTTTCAAGCGCAACACTGCAATTATTATTGAACTCGCAGATCTTGGTACCGTTGACTCACTGATACTTTTGGTACCAAAAGAGAAGGTATCAGAGCTTGAAGAGCTGCCACTTTGACACTCGCGAAGATCTGATCAACCACAACCAACACCAAACAGCAACAACGAAATCAGCAGAAGCACTGCAAGACTAACATGGACGAAAAGGGCAAGAGCCTGCAGGCGCAGCTGCAGTTCATGGAGCGCAACGGCCGCGCGCTCGAGGAGCTCATCGCCAAGATGCTGCGCGTGCGCGAGGAGCAGGAGAGCTTCTTCGCGAGCTTCGCGCGCTCCATGCAGGACATCGGCGCGCAGGAGGACTGCAAGGAGATCGCGCAGTGCCTCGTGAGCCTGGGCGAGAGTAGCCAGAAGCTGGCGGTCGAGACCCACGACGTGATGCTGCAGCGTCCCGACACCGAGATGCTGCAGACGCTCACGCAGATCCAGGACTGGGGTGTCGTCCCCATGAAGGTACAGTGTGTTGCTTGCTTGCATGGATGGATATGAATGCGTCGCATTAGCCGGTGCATGGTACGAGCAAACGATGGGGCTAACAGCGCTAACGCGATTGTGCAGAGACTGCTAGAAGACCGAGAGAAGGCGCTCAAGATCGAGAGCAAACTGCAGAAGGAGTACGATGAAAAGGTGCGAATGTCTGTCTGTGTGCTACTAATTGGCGTCACCACTTCTCATTGTATGCGATTGCTCTTGTTATTACATCGCAGCGAGGGGGCTCTGGGAAGGAGAAAGAGAAGAAGCTGCGCATGCTCTCGGACCAGAAGCGCCGCGTGGAGAATGTGAACCTGCTCATCGAGTACCACATGCGCAAGTTTGACGAGTTCCGCCTGTTCAAGATGAAGGTGCGGATTGATCCTTGGTCTCGGACTGATGGCGTTGCTGCTGCTTGAGACTGCGATACTTAGTAGTGCTTCTCTTTGTTGTTGTTCTTCGCCTTCCTCCTCGGTAGAAAATCATGAGCGAAATGGCGCGCTCCAAGATGTTCTACCACGCGAAGGGTCTCGAGCTCTTCTCTGTGCCCTGCGCGCAGATCTCCAAGCTGCAGGTTCGCGTCCAGGGAGAGGTGCGATGCTGTCTGCGTGTGTATTTCTATATCGTCTTTCGTTTCGTTCTGACATCGTGAGTCCTGGTGTGCTTCCTTTGGTGCTGTGATCGTTGCAGGAATAACAACGAGCTTGGGCTTCAAGTCCACCACCAGCTCTCATTTGTTCGGTCGATCGGAGTCCAGCAGGTGGCGCGATTGCCATGTGACTGTTTGTTTTGTCAGTCCAGTTGCGTTGTCGTGACGAGCGAAGCTTTTTTCAGCTCAAATCTTCAAATACTCATTACAGACAGCAAAGAAACAAAAGCGAGCGAGTTTCCTAGCAAGCAAATGGATCAGGATCTAACGTCCTCCTCCAAGCGCGCCAGCTATTCCAAACTACGCCCAGATGGAGAGCACGCCCATGGCGCTGTATCCTGCGAGCAGCGCAGCACACTTCGGCACCAGATCCTGCTGGTTCTTCAGCTCTTGCGGAATCACTTCCATCACTGCGACAAAGAGAAACGTGCCTCCCGCGAGCGCTGAGCAAATGCCGCTGCCCATGCTCTCGGCGGTCGTGTCGACGAGCAACCAGCCGAGCAAGATGCCCGCGGGGGTCATGATCGAGAACATGCCGATGGACGAGAGCATGCGGCGTCGAGGTACCTTGTGGTGCAGCAGCTCCTGCGTGAGCGCGAACGCCGCGAGCGACTTGTGCGCGAGCACGGCGACCAGGATGTCCCACGCTGCGTGACCTGACGCGCCGATGCCCATGCCCTCCATGACCGAGTGGAACGACAGCGCGAGGAACACGACGAACGCGAGGATCGGCTTGGCGTCCATGATGCCGTGCGTGTGCGTGACTTCCAGGTCGACGAATTGCTTGTCAATCGTAGGAGCGCTGGCGGCGGACTGGTCATGCTTGGCGCGGAAACTGGTGGTGCTTCCGTATAACGACTTGGTTGCTGGCTCCTCGAGCCATCGATCGCTGTTGTGGCCGTGGCTGCCGTTCTCCAGATCGTGGTCGTGGTGGGGGTGGCCAAGAACACCGTCGAGATCGCCCTTGGAGTACGATCTGAGCGCTTGAGGGGAGTTGGTGGTGGACGCGTCGGTCTCTTCGGACGAGCACGACTCGTGGCGGCGGTGGTGCTGGGCGATGCTCAGCTGGTGCTGCACGTCGTCTCTCGTAGAAGTAGAGCTGTGTTCTGCCATCAGCGGCGTGAGCTCTCGGATCTCTTCGCCCGTGTGGTGGTGCGCATCGCCCGATTTGTGCTCCAGCGCGTGCGCAAACACCTCCATGAGCAGCACGAGCAGGAAGCCGCAGCCGAAGAAGAAGTTGGCCCACTTGAAGCAGCCTTCTTCCGACGCGCAGAGCCACTTTGCGAGCGCCTCGTTCTCCTGCGCGTCCGGCAGCAAGTGCAGACATGCGCCAGAGAGGAAGATGCCGCCCGCAAACATGTTGAGCACGCTCGTGATCAGCGCTTGGCGCCTCTTGGTACTTCCATGGTCGCTCTGGTGGTGACTCTGGCTTCGACGCAATAGCAGCAGCGGTCCAAAGCCGCCGACGAGCGCGAGCACCCAGATGAGTCCCGCCGAGAAGAGCTTGAACTCCGTCACGTACTCGAGCATCTTGTCGCTATCGTAGCTATCGATCGGACAGAAAGACTGTGGGTTTCTTGGTGGCGAGTTGTAAAGTGCGGGCTACAAGATTTCTCTCATGAGCTTTTCGTTCTCTTTTGTGCGGCTCTTCTCGCTTGTCCGACGGCGGATCGCCAGTGGCAGCGACAGATGAGAATGAGAGAATTCGACAATTTGGTGGGCGACGGGGACTTGTGCCCGTTAAATAAAGTGTACTTTGTCAGTCCATCCAGTGTCGAGCGGCTCTACACATATACGAGCACGATTGAAGCAACTGGTTCGCGTTTCGATGGGCGGAAAAGGTTCGACAGGGCTTCTCAGTCTCACTCATCACCACATTGTGCAAGGCACTGGATTAATCGCCACCGCCTGACACTCTCGATGTCCTGACGTCGGATCCTCTGCGTCGTGTCACGATGCATTGCTGCTCATTGTATGTGTGTCCCTTAGCGAGTCGCGCGCCGAGCCGACAGCTGAGAAGATCAAGCTCGCGGTGCTGGGGACCAGCGGCGTGGGCAAGACGACGCTCTTTCGGCGGCTCATGGGCGACTACGCGACCCGCGAAGCCGACGACGACGAGGCGCCGTCTACAACAGATGCGTTGCGGTAATAGCAGCAAATCGTGTGGGATCTATATGAATGAATGAATCGCCGTCGGATGCAAGTCTGAATGTGTGCCACCTGTTCTTGCTTGCCGACCGCCCGCCAACAGCGAACATTGGCGCCAAGCTCGTGCACCTCGAGGAGCTTCCTCGCGTCGTCATCGAGGTGCATGCGCTCGCTCGCTGTCTAACTGCTGCAACGTACTCACAGCTCGTCGACAAAGCTGATGGTTAGTGCGGCAGGTGTGGGACGTGCCGTCGCAGCTCTTCGCTGGCAAGGCGATGTTCGAGCGCTACGTGGCGGGTGCGCGCGGCGTCATGCTCATGTGCAGTCTCGAGAGCGCGCAGCAGGAAGAGCGACCGTGGGCGGTCGTGCGCGAGTTCCTCCTACACCATGAGCAGCGAGAAGAAGGAGAGCTCGCTGGCAACAAGCGCGACCTGAAGAACGACAGGACAACGGCGACGACCGCATCTGATGAGAGCAACGCCATCAGAGCGTTCTGTGAAGAGCGCAGCGTGCCGCACTTCGAGATCTCGGCGAGGGAGCGCGCGGTCGACGCCGTGCGCGTCGTGACGGCGCTGCTCGACAAGGTCCTCATGCAGAGTCCAAGTTGAAGTGGTCACTCCGAGCATACAGTGCGCAACCACAATAGTAAGCCTTGTGCAAATGTGGAGTTATTTGTACTGGTGCATTTAGTTGTGAAGCACTTGAATACACCATGTGTGGAAATGGGGTAGTTATGGTATGGGGTAGACTGCTAGGCAGCATGGACAAGCTCACATCTGAACACCTCCGTCGTCGATCCCAAGCATCGTCATGGCGGCGATCGCGAAGCAGCCCGTGAAGGAGCTCGTGGTGCTCGGTGGCGGCATCTCCGGCCTGAGTCTCGCGTACTTTCTGCGCCGCGCCATCCAGCAAACGCAGCAGCAGGCGGCAGAGCCCACGCGCATCCGCGTCGTGGAAGCCGCGGACCACGTCGGCGGCTGGATCCGCACGGCCAAGCGCGACGACTTCGTCTTTGAAGAAGGTCCGCGCGGCTTCCGTCCGTCGCGCAACGGCGCCGAGATGCTGCGTCTCGTCGAGGAGCTGAACCTGCAGAGCGAGATGCGCGCGGTGGATGCCGCTGCAAAGTCCCGCTACATCCTGCGCAACGGCAAAGTCGAGGTTGCATTTGTGTACTTCTGCTTCATTGACTCAATGGCAGATCAAGCGACTGACGTGTCTATCTGCGTGCATGTGTGTTGCCTGTGGGTGTCGTCAGAAACTTCCGTCGAGCATCGGCGAGATCCTGTCCTGGCCGCTCACAGCAGAGCTCATCAAGGCTGGCGTGCACGAGCTCTTCACCAAGCCGAGCAGCGTAAGGCGGGACCAACGACTCTGCTTTCTCATGCTACAGCAGTGCTGCTCTGCGCGACAAACGCCACACAGACTGACCGCTTTGTGTTGCTTCCCTATCGGTAACCTTACAGCTCGACGACGAATCCATCTACGACTTTGCCGCGCGCCGATTCAGTCCGCTCGTGGCGGAGCGGCTGCTGGACCCGGTGGTCTCGGGCATCTTTGGTGGGGACATCCGCCGCCTCTCGGTGCGCTCGTGCTTCAAGATGCTTCGCGACATGGAGCAGGAGAGCGGCTCGGTCGTGCGCGGGATGCTCTTTGGGAAAAGCTCCGCGAGCGACACACTGCTCGACGGGTCCACCAAGTCCGAGTTCATCCGCAGCCACGAGCAGTCGGTCAGCGTGAGCTTCCAGAACGGCATGTCGTCGCTGATGAAGGCGCTGGCGACCGACATTCAGGTATGCGTGAGGGCTACGAGCGCTGAGTGTTTATGGAGGTGAGCCTTCAATCCCATCGCTGACTTGTGCACTTGCACATGAACACACAGAACGATCCGCTCTCTGAGATCCAGCTCAGCACGAGAGTCGTCGCTATCCGGCCACAAGCGCCAGGCGCTAGTAGCGACTCTTCCAGTCCTTCGTTCACAATCACGACCGAGAACAGCACCGCGGGGTCCCGCCAGCACCAAGAAGAGATCCACGCGAGCCACGTGTTCTCCACTCTGCCAGCATTCCAGCTGGCGCCAGCGGTGGAGCAGTCGCTGCCGTCGCTCTCGAAGGCGCTGCAGGAGATCCAGTTTGTGTCGATGGGCATGATCCACGTCGGGTTCAACGAGAAAGTACTCTCGAGCGACGGCTTCGGGTACCTCGTTCCGTCCTGCGAGGGCGAGAGGGTGCTCGGCGTGGTCTACGACTCGAACGCGTTCCCGTCGCAGAACGCGACCTCGCAAAGTGCACAGACCCGCCTGAGCGTGATGTGCGGCGGCGCGCACTTCCCGGAGATCGCGTCCATGGGCGTCGACCAGGTCGAGCAGCTCGCGCGCGACGCTGTGAAGCGCCACCTGGGGATCGCGCGAGAACCGGACTTTGTGCGCGCCATGGTCATCAAGAACTGCATCCCGCAGTACCACGTCGGCTTCTGGAAGACGCTCGAGCGCATTGAAAGCCAGCTGGCGCCGGGGATGTGGCTCGGCGGCAACAGTTTCTACGGCGTCGGACTCGCAGACTGCGTCACGCGCTCCAAGGAGCTCGCGCTCGAGTACACAAAGACGCTGGCGTGAGTGAGCGAGCGAGTGAGATATAAAATGGCTAATGAGAGAGAGAGAGAGAGAGAGGTTGGTTGACTGGTGTTGTCGATTATCCATTTGGAGGAGGCGTTCTGTCTCGGCTTGCTGACGATTTATACAGAGGTGGAGGCGGAAACTAGCAACAAGCGGGCGAAGCAAAAGAGAAGCAAGCGCGAAGGAAACGGTTTGCCTGCCTCTTCCTCTCTCTGTCTGTCTGTTTGTGTCCTGATCAGCAACGTGGATGAAGAGAGAGGCACCGCCACCGCACGGCTGAGCTTTAGCCAAGTCTCAAGATGTCGCGCCTCGTGCCAACGCGCGCGCTGGACTCGGTCTATGGTACGAAAGCCGCTTTACGAGTCCTTCATTCATGCTGATCCTATAACGAACCTGCGTCTCTATCTACGTGACTCACGCAGATCCTGTCTACACGATGTCGAATTCTGGAGGCAGGTTCTCCAAGGGCGTGTGTCGCGCGGGAGGCGCCAAGCAGCAACAATCCGCCATGAGCAGCAGCAGCAACAACAACAACCCGACGGAGGGCTACGCGATGGTCAGCGGCGCCGAGCGCACCAAGTTCTCTAAACGACCCGTGCTCCCGCATCTCCAGGAAGAGTCGCCCGAGGTGCTGCTGTAGTAGAGCGTCTTGTAGGCGTCCGTGGTCAGGCGGATCTCGTCGCGCACGCGCAGCAGCAGCAGTCCGCGCTCGGGACAGTTGATCGCGACCTCGCGGACGAGCTCGTCGTAGCACTGGCGGTAGATGTCTTCGCGCACGGGGCAAATGCCGTTCTCGCGCGCCTGGCGCTTCATGAGCTTGTTGTCCATCTCTTCCTGCAGCTTGATCACGTCGAAGCGCGTCGACGGCACAGGCGCCGCGTAGCGCATCCAGTAGCCCGTGTCCTCTTCGCGCCACATCCTGCGTGAGCGAGCGAGTAGGTACACAAAGCGCAGGTGAGAACCCACCTGCCAGTGCATGTCCATCATGCAGAATGGTAAGCACTATGCAGAAAGGGACGCAAGCTGCTCACTGGGGTGGCAGGATCGCATTGAGAATGTCCTCGATGCGGCTGATGCCGTCGCTTTTGTGGCTCCCATCGGTACCTCCAGATGACGAAGCCGCAGCAGCTCGCTTGGACGGGTCCAGCGTCTCGCCCGTGAAGATCGGGTCTCCGTATAGCACGAGCGACTCGGGCGGTGTGGGGGCAGCCATGTCTGCTCTGTTCTATCGTTGTCGTTATCTCTCTCTTAAGCTCTCGTTCGGGATAGACAGCAGCAAGAGTTGGGGCTCAGTCGCTATTGTCATTAGCAGCCATGAGAACGCGAAACGACGCGACTTCTCCTTGAGGGGATACAAGGAGACAAGCAATGTGCGCTCATAGAGAACGTCGATGTCATTTCTCGCATGGAGCTCGAGAGCGAAGATGACGACGCATAGGTACTTCCGTGGTGGTTGTGACTCATCGTGGTGTTGAGCCGCGCCGCCTCTTTCTCCTGGTGCAGGCGCTCGTTCAGCTCTTTCGTCAGCTGCTCGGGGGTCTTGTAGCTGCCGCTGGTGGTGGACTGCGCCGACACTTTCTGCTTCCACTTGGAGCTGCTGGCCGCTCGCTCGGCTTCGATCTTGAGAAACTACACCGAGAGTGTCCAAGTCAGCTCACCGATTCCGCTGTGTCCGAATAAGCACGCACCTTTGCCATCCGCTCGTCGCCAAAAGTCTCCCCGACACACTCGTCCTTGAGCGCGACTTCCAGGATCCCCATGTTGAAGCGGTTCGTCTTGGGTTTGAGCGTCGGGTACTTCTTCGGGAGCTTGGGTGTGGATGGATGGACACGGAAGGAAAGCACGATCACCGTTCTCTGCGGAGCTTGAATGGCGCAGAGTCTCCATCTCTGCACACACCAGCATGTCAGAGCCACTACGAAAATAGGCGAGCATCTTATCATCTTGTTGCTCGGGGATATCATCGAGTGCCATTCATTCAGAAAGGGACTGCTCGCTATATTTGGTGGTGCATGCATCTGAGTGGCTCAGCTTGGCTTGGACATCATACTGGGCGGTGGGCTCTTCGTTTCTTTCTCTGGGTGTCGTTCTTCTTTCTTGCATGCATGTTAGCTGTGGAATGTTGACTCTCCTTGTGACTGACGAGGAGAATGGAGCCTGACTGACTAAGGTTTCTTTGCTTCTTACGCGGATCCCGGGAGAAGCGGTTTGCTCTCGCGGATGCTGTTGCGCTCGGCCTGCAAATGGCGACAGAGACTCTCGAGCTTCTTGATTTTCTCCAAGTACTTGTGCGTTTCTTCCGCGGCGCGCACTTTCTCCTGGATCGTCGAGATCGCGTTCGCGTCGTACTCGGCGCACTTCTTCTTCATCGCCGTGTTTTCCTTCTCGAGCTTCTTTGTGTGCTTGGCCATCTAACAAAGTGTGGTTGTTTCGCAAGCAGAGAGTGCAATCAGTACCAAGATCTCCCATAACTCAAACAAAGAAAACACGGTCGTGCCTTGTCCATTTCGTCACGGAACGTTGTGAACATTTGGTTGCTCTTGTTGAGCGTTTCTTGGACAATGTCAAACTTCTCCGAGTACGAGTTCAGTTGCGCCTAGTTGTCATACAAGGTAAGCAACGCACAAACCAATGTTAATGACCATTTCCACAACCATCGACAGGAAATGCGATGATGCAAATCGTACCTGCAGCTGCATCTCGCGGTCGGAAAACTCTTTTGCCTTCTCGAGAGCGAGCTCCACTTTCTCCGACTCGCGTGCCGTCAGTTCCATTTGGTGCGCCAACTTGGCTTCTGCGAGCTGCACCGTCAGATCTTTTGCCTCCAGTTGCTTCCGGAAGTGCTCTTCGCGCACGGTGTACTGCTCCAGAAAGCTCTTGAGCTTTTGCTGAAGACTTTTGCAACGAAAGAGAGGTGTAGAACAGGAGAATGAGCACACGGAGCATATCCAGCAGTGGCTGAATGGACACCAAGAGCTCCATCACCTTTCGTTTTCTCTGAGGGACGCGACGTAGTCTTTGCCCTGCTGGTCCATCTTCGCGCTCACTTCTTCGATCGTCTTTTGGAACTGAGCCGACAAATCACGTCTGCAATGAAGGGCGGCAGGCAAGAGACACGGAAATCGGAGGTTAGCAAGACCAGCAACCAGGCGATGTGTAACATCACGCAGCGACATCTTTTGGAGCGCACCGTTTCTGATCTTCTTCATCGGCAATGCGGCGACTCTCACTCTGTTACCGTTCAAAAGATCCGAAATTAGTTGCTTGCATTCGGCAGTGCTGCTCATACACGCGCATCGATAGCAAAGGCAAAAGCAGTCGCTCTGCACCACAATCAGCTTGTTCTGTTTCTGCAGTTCGCGGCACAATTGCTCCAGTTTCGCCTTGGTCGTGCTGCTTTTCACGAGCTCCGTGGTGGCTACAACAATCAAAAAGGATGGCCACATGATCACCAGGTAGGCGTTAACTCCGTGACTTACACCCAGAGCCAATACTGCACGCACCCGCGTTCTTGCGCTGCTTGAGCAAGACGCACTTGGCGTTGATCTCGCTGATCTTCTGCTGCAATTGCGCCAGCTCCTCGCTCTGTTCACACAGTTCGCCTCATCAGAATATGCGCACTTCGCGCGACAAGTCACCACCTATATGGCTCTAAACGCACCGCTTTCTTGATCTGCGCAGCGAGCGCGTCCATTTTCCCATCGGTGCTCATCTCCGCGTCGTCCAGCACGGTGTTCATCGCCGCCACTGTCTGCGCTACCAGCGTCTCGTCCGAAAAGATTCCTTCCAGAACAAAAAGAGAAGCAAACGTCACATACAGACATGCCCATGCCAGTCAGCCACTCATCGTGCGCATTCACCCACTGTCAAATAGCAGCACACACCAATGCACTCCATACCTGAAAGGTCAATGGGCGTCTCCAGGTCATCGCCGCCGACTTGCAGCTCCGCGATCTTGCTCGTGAGCAGCTCGCGCATCGCGTCCTCGCCCTTCGATGCGCTGGACGCACTGCTGCGGCCGTGGCGGTGGTGGTGGTGGTGCGTGTGGTGGCTCTTGGTCTCACCTCCAGCACCCGCCACCATCGCATTGTCCGCCGTCGCATTGGCCGCCTGCTCGTTGTCCGCGCCAACGCCACCTGCCGCCGCTGGACGCTTGCTCTTGGACTTGTGCTTGAGGCTCTTGGCGCTGCGGCCGTGCTGCTTGAGCTCCATGGGCGAAGGGAGCGCGTCGGCGTGCTCGATCTCCATCTCGCGCTCGTGTCTGTCTGCTTGTTGGCTTGCTGAGTGTGTGGAGATGTCCTGGGTATCAAGTATAGGAGGGAGTCACGCTTATCCGATTATAAGGGCAGGATTTCGATGAAGGAAGGATGGATTGACACATCAAAAGACAAACCTCATGTGCTTGGACGCCAGCACCTCGAACATGCTAACGCATGGAAGTTGACAATGGACACTGCTGAGCGAAATAAAGCAGTGTTGTAGTTGTATATTCGGTGGTGAGGAAAAGCAGATGCTGCTGGGTATGTGTGTATGGTTGCGTCTTGTTTGTTTCGAAAATGCAGAGGCGAAAAAGCAAACTGCGTCAATATCCTTAGACACTGTCGAGGTTCTTCTTGAACTTGAAGAGATCGATCTTCTTCGACGTCGATGAACCCGCCTCCGCCTTGGCGCGCGCTTCTCCCTTTGTCTTAGTCTCGAGTGCCTGCAGCCGGCGCTCCAATTGCTCGTACGTGCCCTTCTTGGCGCCGCGCAAGCGCTTTTGCAGCGCAATGCCCGTCACGACCGTCGGGATCAGGAAGTTGACGAGGAAAAGCACGCAGAGCGAGATCGCGAGCGTCGTGCCGAGAATGTCCTTGCAGAAAGAGTTGTGGATCGAGTTGAAGGAAATGTTGATCCAGCCGCAGCTTTGCGAGCACCGGAGCGTCTCGATCGTCTCGAGCACCTTGCCCACATCTCCGCTGCTTTGCATGAGCTTGTCGACGGTCGAGGTGCGCACGGCAGCGAGGCGAGTGAAGTAGTCGTCCACGAACTCCATGACGGACACCGTGTAGTTCCAGCCAGAGGAGAAGCCCTTGCCAGTGTCTCCGAGCAGATCTTCACGCATTTCGTCAACCATCTCGCTGATCTTGTTGGACGAGAGCACGTAGCTGAACGCGTTGGCAAACCCAGTCTTGCACTTGCCAGTGGCCGATGTTGAACCAGTGCCGGACGCACACTTGCCCTCCATGTAGCGCGCTGGCAACTCGTCCGTCGACATGTTCTTCTCGCCACAGCCGCACAATGATGAGGGTTCGCTGTACACGCTCCACGGCGCAATGACGTTTTCTTGCGTGAAGCTCTTGGATCCGCTTTTGCCCACGTCCGCTACTGCGCTGTTGAGCGTCGACAATAGATCGCGAGAGGTAGTCGAGCTGTAGCCAAAGTCACGGAGTCCGAAGTCCGACACCTTGACTCCATACGCCGAGGTGAGAGTCTTGAAAGCTGCAAAATCGGTCGCAGTGAGCGACATGTAGGTGTCGTCCATCTCGCACGCGAACGCAAGCTGGTTCTCAAGGTTGAGCGGGGTCCAAATGTTGCTGTCGCTGAAGCACGTCTTGATGGTCGTACCCAGTTCGCTCGGCACATACGGAGTCACGTCGGTCTGCATGATGTTCATGTAGCTGCACGAGTCGCACCACACAGCACCAACTGCGAGGAGCGATGCCGAAAGAACGAACCCAAGAATGCGAACGAGCGTCCCCAGTGTCCAACTGATGTGGAGCATGTGCATCCACACGCTCTTCTTCGTGCAGACGCCCTTGAAAACCGCAAACGAGCCCAGCAGCGACGAGATGAGTCCGAAGAAGAACACGGAGAACACCAAGGCGCCTCGCGAGAAAGAGTAGTCGTCGAAAGTACCTTTCACGACCTCCACGATCTCCTTCGAGCGCTTCGTCATTGCTTCCACCGCAGAGATCTCCAGGTTTGCCGTGCGAATGCCCGTGAGGATGTCGTTGGATCGGTTGACAAATGCAGTCTGGAGCCCTTGAACCGATGCAGCCATGAGTCCAGTTGACTGGGTAGCGATGCTTGCCGCACTGGTGGTGAATGTCTTGAGTGGCGCACCGCAGACACTGTCCGGGCATTTCACACACGAAGTGCTGTTGGCACTGCACGTTCTCGACGGGAACGGTCCCTGCGCGGAGTAGATCAGAGCGAAGTCTTGGACCATCTGGTAGAGCTTCTGGCCGTCGGTAGTGATCCAGTCCAGATCTTTCACCTGCGCGCTGACTGACGTGGCAGCGGACGTGACTTGGGTCTCTGCAACTGCGAGAGGAGCTTGGAGGTTGGACGCGAAGATGTCGACATTCTCGAGCGTGACGTTCATCGAATTCAAGACTCCGTTCATGCCATCGGAGATGTTCGTGTTCTGCGCGACAGTCACGACCGAGCAAATGAACACTGCGAGCGTGCAGACCATGAAAACCACACTCGGGATGAGGATATCGCAGCGCGTGTACCCTTTCTCTCTCGGGTTGCGACCGCCGCACTGGTTGAAAACGCACCGCAAGATGACAAATCCAACACACGCGAGCGAGGTCAGCACCGCGAAGACAATCCCCGGCGCGACGAACGGAGCCAAGCTGCTCGGGTAGCCCTTTTCCATCCACTTGGTCGCTGCCGCGACGTCGTCGGCAGTGAACAGCTCGCGCCGAGTAGAGGCTCCAGCGACCGGGTCGTCCCACTTGCAGTTGCTTTCGCGCTCACACATGCCTTTGCTGTCGCAGCTGTCCGCGCCAGTCAGCTTGACGCACTGCTTGTTGATATCCAGCGCCGCGTCCGGGCTTGACGCCGTCACGCAGCGCTCAAGCTCACTCGCGTCCGATATCTGCACGCAGAAATACGTGACCATGTGGCGCAGACTGGTCTCGTACCAGGACTGCGTCTTCTTGCGCATACCGGACATGACGGCGTTCCCGCAGCGCCGCTCAGCTTGAGCGCGTTGAGTCGCGCCGCCTCGTAGGTGTCCACGAGGTTGCCGTCGTCGATGTTGATCTCGGACGCGTCCATGTGGGTCAGCGGGAGGAGGTCCTTGCTTCCTGCCGCTCGCACCGAGCATCTCGCCTGCCACGACGCGA
>JAASFO010000137.1:0-36809 GCA_023333815.1 Globisporangium recalcitrans
CTTGGTGTTTCTCGTTTGATGAGGCACGCGAGCATTGTCGAGAGAGAACTCCCAAACTCAACTGTTGTTGTTGTATTCCTAGGGACGCCGAGATTGCAAAGTTGCGGTGTGAGCGGAACACGATTTTGGGCACTCTACGAGAAAATGTGAGTTCATCCCGACACCTTTCGCTTTATCCGGTCCTTGTGACTGACTGCTCACTGACGCAATTTGTATTCGATCTCTGTGCAATTATCGTACAGGAGCGGAAACTCGCTCTGCAGCGAGCAGTGATCACTGGATCGATGGGCACGCAAACTGAAGAGCACGTGGCACCTTCAGACTCAAAACCGGATGTGCGATCTATGGGCTGTCAGACCGCTGAACGATCACAGAAGCAGCTCGTGCAATCAAGCGAGCTGCGAATGAGCATTGACGAGATTGCTGAGCCTCGCCATCCACGTGCACACCACGAGCGAGAAAAGTCCGCGGAGCAGCTCACGCAAGAGGAGGTCAGTCGGCGTCTGAGCCAGCTGCAGTCCCTGATGGAAGATTTACTGGACGACTGAGCACAGTGAAGATTGCGTCATTTATGGTTATGCGGTGCAAACTCCCGTTATCTGACGAGACGGGAAGGCTGTCGCTGGACACGACGAGCACATGTGCTGGCCGCTATGCGTCGTTTGCTCGCCAGGTGCGCACTGGATGCAGTGGTCGCGCTGATAGTTGGACGTCTGGCCGAGGGGACAGCGCTCGCAGATGGAAGATCTAGCATTTCGCAAATAGAAGATACAATTTCCACCGTGTGAGAACAAAGCAAAGCAATGGAATGCAGCTGCTGGCGAGAAAGAGGGCGACTGACGTACGCTTCAATGCGGGATATGGTGCCCGGCGGACAGCTTTGACAGTCGCTTGCTTGCGGCAGCGAGAAAGTGCCGACTGGACAGCTCGTTCGCTTGCCATTGCGACACGCAAAGCCCGCGGGACAGACTTCGCACGTGAACGACGGAGACGCGTACGTCCCCGGGTTGCACAGTCGCGCGAGCCCGTCGATGCAGATCCATCCGTCTCGACACGTTTCGCACGACGACGACTTGCCAAACGAGAATGAGCCATCGGGGCACCGTCGCTTGATCCCTGCTGCGCAGTACGAGCCAGCTGGACAGCACACGCACTCGTCATCCGTCGTGGCGCTGCTGCCAGCGTTGAAGAAACCGCGAGGGCATTTGCACGCAAAGTCCGGGTCCGGCAGCAAACCGAGTGTCGTCCACTCCGCAGTGACCCCGGGCGTGGACGTGTTGCAGTCCAGCGTGATCTCCGCCTTGTCCAAGTCCCAAGGAACCACGCGCCGCAGCCAGCCATACTGCCACTCTCCCTGCGAAATCGTCGAGCTGCTGCTGTCGAAGGTGGTCGCCGCTTGCACAGTCGCATTTTGGGTGATCATCGCGACTTTCTGCTGGCAGCGTACCCATTGCGCCTCACTCAGGTTGGAGCTTCTCATGTACCCGCGCAGCACAAGAGCCAGTCCAGCGCTGAAGTCCGATCCAGCGAGAGTTCGGGTCATCGTGAAGCGTGTGTTTTGCGGATTCTTCAGCACCAAGACAGTGCTGCTTGCCGCTCGAAGCAGCGACGAGTCTTCGTAGAGCTGCATGGCGAGTGCTGTGGAGGGAGATCTCCACTGTCTTTTGATTTCAGCAAGCGACGACAGGGTCCAGGAATCCATCCACCCGCTGAAGAGCTGCGGGTCTGCTGGCGGAGCGACAGTAGGCGGGAAACACGCATGGCTTGGCTCATCAATGCGCACTGCCAACCGAAGCAAGCCTGGTATCCCCAGCAGAATCCCTGGTGGTGGAGCACTTGAGTAGCTGTTGGACGTGGGGATGGAGTTGAGCACAAGTCCCAGAACTCCCAGATCCCGATGCGGACGACTGGACTTGAGCACTGGCGACGAGAGCGAACGTGTCGTTGAGCACATCGATCCTGGCGGGAAGCAGTGCGTCTTTGGCTTGGTGGGCTTCCAGGATCTTGGATGGCAAGAGCACCACACCAGTATCGTAGACGATCCTCTGCATGAGGTCTGCGACACCTGCGAGCTCAACCGTGATGCTACCACGGGAGAGCGGCGACGTTGTCGACGGCTGGATGAAGAAACTGAACGCGCTCTGCGACCGTGCCGTACTTTGGAATGCAAGAGCTGCTGGGCTTGGACTCGAGGATGAGAGGCTGAGCTGGTTGAAGTCAAAGACCCAGAGGAACCTTCGTCCGGTCGCTGACCAAGTGCTTGTGTTCTGCGCCAAGCATGCGGCCATCTACTCCCAGGACAGAGTCTCCTGGTGAGAAGTACTCGAATTGAGCAATTGCTCAGCGGCGCTAAAGAAGGCGCTCATGTCCGGACAGAACCTCACTGAAGGCGGTGCATCGACAGAGCTGTTGGAACTCCCAAGAAGCAGTCCCGTTGCAATGCCATTTGGTTCCAGCTGGTAGTACGTCTGCAGCTTGGCGACCAGTGCTGGAAGCAACCGGACAATCGAGGAGGGCGAGCTATGGTCAACCGCCACCAAGACGCTCATCTGCTGGTTCTGTAGGACCAATCCCGCCGCAGATGCTGTCGTTGGTGAAAGCGTGACTCGAGAAGCCACAACCCGGTCCAGCGTCACATTGGCTGCTGTGAGTTCAACGCTGGAGTAGTCTGGCGAGTACTTGGAGGAGATCGATCTTCCGCTCGCTCCGCCGCCGACTCCGTTCATGTCGTCCACGTACACCGTGACCAGGAGGACAAGTGGAGCACGCAGTCGATCCAGGTGATGAAGCGAGAGTACCAGCTGCACAGGCGAGACACGATGTGAGCGGCGAGGCACCAAGCGCGCTCGACGCAGTCCCCACTGGGCACTGGGTACACGGGTCGTCGCTCGTCTTGCCGACAATGGTGCTGTACGTCCCGCGGGGCATTTCGTGCACTCCGCGGAGCCGAGTGCGGAGAGCGTGCCTTGTGCGCACGGGAGGCAGTTGCGTGTGCCACTTTGGAGAAACAGACCAGCCGGACACGGCATGCGGACGTACTTGCCAGTCGCCTCGCACAGAGTGATGGGATACCCAGTCGCGCAGTGCGGCGCCGCATAGAGCGTGCTCTCGATTCGCTTCTGGACGACAGCATACCGGTCTTTCCCGCCAAAGAGGAACAGCGTGCTGCTCGAAGGGAAGAACGTGAGCGAGTGGCCGCGGCGCGGTGGCGTGTAGTCGTCGTCAAAACTCAAGCGGATCCACTGGGTCGCGTTCACGTTGAGCTCCCACGTGTCTCTCAGAAAGTCGCTCGGGAATGTGTACGAGCCGCCGGAGAGCGCAAGTTTGCCTTCGTCCACGAAAGTCACTGCCGCGCCATAGCGCGCACCAGGCGTGGTCCCCAGCGGCGCGAGCAGCTCCCAGACGTAAACCTGCTTCTCGACAATCACAGCAGCTGAGGAAGAAGACGAGACAGATGGACACAAGCGCCAGAGCTCGCTGAAGATGAGTCCTTGCTGGGTGTTTTTGCCTCCGTAGACAAGCAAACAGACGATCTTTGTCGGCGAGAGGAGCTTGGAGACGACCATCGCCGAGTGATACGCGCGAGCCGAAGGCACACCCACAGTTGGAGATGCTGCAGTCGCTGGCAGCATTCGCCACGTCACTTTCGGACTGCGGTCAGTGCACCCGCTTCCAGCAGGGGAGGATTTCGATATGAATGCCATGCGCAGTCCATCGAGCTCAACGTACGACTCCGAGATACCGCCGTACACAATTGCTCCGAGCATGCTCGAGTTCTCAAAGACCTGAGTGAACGAGTGGCCGACGCGCGGCACAGGAGTCGCTGAGACAGTAACTGGATCGCTAGGAGCCACGAGTTGATCCCATGACGCAGTGGAGGAGCTGGCATCGACGCACAAGCGCCACGTGTCGTTAAGGAGCTCCTTGTTTTGCCCGCCAAAGAGGTAGATGACATTGTTGGTGCTGACGAAGGAGGCGTGGTCGGCTCGACTCGCTGGGGACGTGAACTTGTCGTCGACGATCTGCTTGGATGAGGTCGCTGGTTGCGCAGAGAGCGACGAGAGGATGGCGTCCTTGGGCTTGGAGAACGCGTTGGTCTTGAGATCGAACACGAGCAGCGGGTTCGCGACCACGGGCTGCGCGGATTCGTACTCAATGCCTCCGATGATCACGAGGCGACTCGCGGTTCCAGAGGATAGGGCTTCGCTTGTGTGCGAGATGCGCGTGAAGGATTCGCCACCTGCGAGCAGCGTCCACGTGAGCACGACGGACGAGTTCTGCGCCAGCTCGTTGACGGAGCAGTCGCTCGCGTCGGACGCGAGAGCGCATGGTCGTTGGACGAACGCCAACTGCGCTGCGAGGACGAGCGCTAGGACAAAAGGACGCAGAGCTCTCGTTGGCGTCCTTCGTGGCGTCATCGTCGCGAACTGGTGGAGAGGATGGATCTTTGGATGCCATTCTCCATCGGATGCGACTCTTCGTGGACCTCAGACACGACTGGAGTGTTGGGTTGATCATCGAACCGCATGCTCAAGCTCATCATGGACGGCCGTTTATCGTCGTCCAATCTGCGGGGCTGAGAGCCTGCTTGCTCCGAATAACAATGCTGCAGCTGGAGGTGGGGGTAGCAACAACAACAACAACAGCGCCAACGCAAGCTGATCATGCTGGCGGCGTTTCAGCGCTGATCGTTGACATCACGTCCAATTTCGATGCGGACGTACTCGTCGCGGAGGCTCGCAAGATCAATCGACGCCGAGGTCGAGAATGGGACAGTGGCGCAGCCGTCAGCTCAACTGGTAACAACAGCAACAGCAACAGCACGAGCCGAGATTTGCAGCTGCAGGAGACGTATGGCGTCGATCTGGTGAGCACACTGCTAGGAAGCGACAATGCGGTGTCGAGTGTCACGAATTCTCGCCGCAAGTCTGCCGCTCTGCTGGAGAAAAGCAAGTCGAGTCTGTCGCCATCAGCAACAGCGACAGGTGGAGGATCGTGTGGAGATTGTCCGAGTATCCCGAGATTCAGCGCCGCAGCGATGGGTAGCAGTGGCAGTAGCTTGCAATTTCCACGAGTGTCCGCATTCTCTCCAGACGGCGGAAGCAGCTCTCGACTTTCAGGGAGCTCGTCGCTTCCAAAGTTGCATGGGTAGAGCAGATACCAAAGTCAATTAGAAGCAGCAACGATTTTGGAGATCTGTGGATCGTGGGCTCCAAGCACAGAACTCTCTTCTTCTTGTCTCGACATTCTATCGCTGGTCCCTTTCAAATTCTACTCAAAAAGCGCGCGACCCGAGTCTTCACGTCGCGTGCCGTTCTACATGTTCACAACCAGCCAGAGGGTTAGTTTGCAGTTGGAATGTGCCGAGAGACTGCCACCAACAGAGGCAACTCAACGCACCTTTGCGCCAATTTCACGATCGTCTCTTCCTCGGCTGGCTTGTGCACGCGGTGGTAGTCCGGAATGATGCGTTTGCCGCGCGCGTCGTCTCGCGCTTTCCCCAACACCGCATTCTTCGCGACTGCAGTTCGCTTCGTCGCGAGATCCTTGAGGCAGTCTCGGATCAAAGTGTCAGCTGGGAACTCCTCCTTCAGCGTCACGAGCTCGTACAAATCCCTACACAAACGACACAAGTGGTGTCCACATCAGGTGCTCATCAGTACGCGCTCAGTACAAAGCAGACCAAGAACAGGGTCCCCTCACCTGGCGATAGATCCAATAGAGCCGTCCACATCCACTTCCCCGCTCTCGACGAGTCCCAGCAGCGCATCCAGCGCGTACAGCTGGATGAAGAACGTGTAGGCTGCGATGCCCTCTTTCCGTGCTCCTTCCCGCATGTAGTTCTTGCCCAAGCCAGCGACCTGCTTGTCCGTGTACACGTCCTCCCCACTCGCCAGTCTGATCGTCGCCGTGCCGCGAGCAGCCTCGAGTTGCGCACGCGCGTCTTTCATGTACTGCACGATCTCGGGGCGGAAGATCGCCGGCTCCACCCGCGTGCGCGTGGACTTGTTGCGCGTCTGGAACTTGTGCTCGTTGCGAAGCACCGTGAAGACGCTCTGCGCCAGCACCCACCCGGGGGAGATCTCGTTGATCGCAGGGGACAGCGACGGGATCGCGTGTCCCGGGGTGTTGATCAGCGCAAACGGCATCGCGAGCCGCTGCGGGAGCGTCGTGACCGCGGTCGCGACCACAGAGTACGGCGCGTGCACAAAGTTGCTGGGGAACTTGACGTTGCTGCCCAGTCCGAAGAACACGCCCTCGCCTGGGAAGAGCTCCTGATCGGGGGCTTTCAGCGTGTGGTTGCTGCCCACGTTGGCGCCGTAGCCCACGTTCCCTTTGCCCTGTGGCCAGAAAGATGCGATCAGCAGCGCCTGGTGGTGGAACCCCACGAACGGTCCTACGAAGCTCGACGTCACCTCCCCCTCGGCGATGGAGGTGTTGGGTCCAACGAACGAGCTCATGACCACGCCATGGCGCTCCACGTGCGAGCAGTCGCAGCAGAACGCGGTGTCGACGACGCTCAGCGCCTCGATCACGCAGTTCCACTGCAGAATCGCGTTTTTCACCAAGCTCTTGGACAGGATCTTGGAAGGTTCTTCCCGGGACGACAGCACAATTGAGTTGGCCACCTCCGAGTCTTCTAAAACAGCGAAATGGCCAATAAGACAGTCCTGAATGCGGGAGCAGCGGATCACGCGAGCGCCTTTCGCGATAATCGTGAACTCGCACGCGATTTGCTCCACGTACGCATCCACCAGGCGATCGTAGGCGCTCAGGAAGTCGAGATTGGACCGATTGCCAGCGACTGCAGCAGCCACTGCGGGATACGCACACGTCAGTCACAGAGGTTAGCTCTTTATCGCTCAATGTCAAGAGCAAGAGCAAGCGTTTGTGGGATGCACGCACAATTGAACGGCAACTCGGCGATCACGCGGAGATCTCGGCCGCCAGTCTCGACTCCGACATGCAGCGTCATGCCGTTGCCAAATACCACAGGCAGCTCTCCTCTATTGGCTTTTGCCTCTTGCTTGAAAATCACTGGTCCGCAGCCAATGATCACGGCTTCCGCGTCGACGAACACGTTGTTGAGCAGCAGCGTGTCTTGCACGAGCGCGTCGTCGAGGATCACAGCGTTGCGGATCGTCGTGCGGTAGCAGCCGGACGCGAACTTCACACCGCCTTCGAGCCCGTGGTGGTAGTCGTCGGAGAACCTGCCGAGCACCACGCGACCCTGGAACGCGCAGTTCTGGATGCGCGCCACGTTCATGCTCGCGTCCATCGTGGTCTTGAACACCTGGCTCCAGTCTTCCGCTGCACACACACACACACACGCACACACGTATAGAGATACAAAGCCATTGGTAAGGACATGAGAGCCACACAGCTGACGTGAGATAAACAGCAGCACTTGCAGCTAGAGATCGAGATCCTTACCGGTGTTGCCGCGGAGCTGGAGCTGCTCGATCTCGGGTTGCGAGAGCGGGAAGAACTCGGTGTGCGTCTGGACGCGTCTGCACGAGCGCGCGCACTGCACGAACAGAGAGCTCTGCAGCAGCTCCTGCTGAAGCTGCGCGAGGTCATGCGCGCTGCTCCACTGCGGCTCGCGGGTCGTCACCGCGATGTCGCTGCTGCCATCCGGAGCGCCGATCGCGACAGCGGTGGTGCTCATTTTTGGCCGCGTGTTGGAGTGCTGACTCATGAAGTGGTGAGCTGAACTTTGATGAGCCGAGCCGAGCCAGGTTGTGTCTCGACTCAACCTTGCAGTGTTGTAGTTTTCGAAGGGGTAGGTAGGATCCTGCAGACATCTTCATTAGAGTATGTGGCTGCAGAGATATAGGGGTCGAGGTAGCCTCTTGGATCCCTCATTTCAGCCAATCATATGATGTTCGGAATGCTGGAGAGAGACCTTCACTCATTGGAAGTGTTGATTCGACGACAACAAGAGCTGCCTTCACAATAGTTGTCATCAGAGCACTCGTCAGCGCTGGCAATGAGTGAAAAGGTGGGAGCTGATGCGGAGGCTTTTCGTTCGAGAAAGTGGGCAAGTGCGAAAGTGTCTCGATGAATGCGGCGGTGGCGATGGTGGTGATAGATCTTATTCGGTAGACAGCTCGGGTATTCGCTGAAAGGTTCAGCGTTCTCTTTCACTCTGCGTGCCCATCGATCCAGTGATCACTGCTCGCTGCAGAGCGAGTTTCCGCTCCTGTACGATAATTGCACAGAGATCGAATACAAATTGCGTCAGTGAGCAGTCAGTCACACGGACCGGATAAAGCGAAAGGTGTCGGGATGAACTCACATTTTCTCGTAGAGTGCCCAAAATCGTGTTCCGCTCACACCGCAACTTTGCAATCTCGGCGTCCCTAACAATACAACAACAACAGTTGAGTTTGGGAGTTCTCTCTCGACAATGCTCGCGTGCCTCATCAAACGAGAAACACCAAGATGGCTTTACCGTTTGTGGAGCTTCTCTTCCAAGTGCGCGATCTTCTGGGTCTCGTTCGCCACCAGCGCGTCGTTTCTCTTCGACAGTTCTCGCTCCAGCTGTCGGATGTGCAGCTCTTGCTTTTGGGTCTCTGTCTTTAGCAGCGAGTGGCTGAAATTCACGTCCTGCAGCTCTTTCTGCCAGATCTCCTGCTCGCGGAGCAAACTCTCATTATGCTGTGTCTCCAGTTTTTCCTGAAGATCGACACAGAGAGGTTGATAAGCAAATGTTGCTCAGAAGACACATGCACACAAACGAGACATGTCCGTACCTTTCTTCGAGTGAACTCGGACTCTTTCAAGAGCAGCTCGCGCCGATAGCTCTCCAGCTGATGAATCGCTTCACCGTGGTTGCGCTCCACCTGCTCGAGCTCCGATGTCAGACGCTGCGTGGCTTGCTGTTGCTTACTGAGCCCTCGCTGCACAGGACACACATAGCGGTTAGTGGTGAGCGTAGTAGAGCTTCTTCGCTTACTTGGTCTGCACATGAACGCACCTGAAGCTCTTCGCTTTGCTCCACAAGCTGCTCCACTTTCGTCTGCCACTCGTTCCGAATGCTGATCGCTCGTCTCCTGAGTTCTCGCGCGTCCTCCACCACTCGCTTCGTCAGCTGCTTGCGATCCTCCTGTAGATAGAGCACTTGCTTGACGAGCTCTTCGCGCGTCATGCTGTCCAGCACTTTCTTCTCAAGTCGACGCTGGCTCAAGTTGTTCGGTACCTTCGCACCTGCCGCTTCCACATCAGACTGGAACGGGGGAGGTAGAGAAGCAGCATCTCCATCAACGCTCTTGACCACCGCCATGCTGGAGAGGTCGTCCCTCTTATCACCGTTCCACTGCAGCAACTCCGATTCATCGCTGCTCTCTGGCATGAAAAACAGCAAGAGCTCTCCCCACGTGACGTTCCCGCCTGTTGTTCCGTAGACCGATCGCTGGCGAATCGCTTTTTCGATATGCGCGACCAGTCTCTCCTGTTTTTCTTGACCACCGACCGCATCCAGCACACCGATGTCGGCACGAAGCGTGTCCAGAAGCGCCTGTGCTCTCACAAGACCCGTGTCGTACGAGTCGAGACGATGGAAAAGCTCTCGAAACGCCGCCTCCGTCGCTGGACGAAGGAACCTGCTGCGAGCACCATTCCCAACTCTCCTCAGTCTGGGCTTTCCATCGCCGACGGACAATCCAAAGTTGCTGCTCGACTGCGTCTCTCCGCGCGGATTCTTCTCCTTCATCTGCTCGAACCGGTGGCTCCAGATCCGACGCTCAGCATCGATCGCAGCCTCGCTGTTGCGCAGTCGAGCTTCGCGGTGAGCGACGAGACTGGCAGCGGTCTTGATGCGCTCGCCCAAGTAGTGCAGACGCCGCTCGAACGCCTCCAGTCTCCGAGCAACAGCATACAGGTTCTCCATGTTGCCCACCATCGAGCCATCTCTCTGCAGAAGAAATCACGTTCCAAGATGGGTGTGTGAGTAGACTGAAACGTTCGTCGTTGCTGAACCTGTGATACCAATGAGCGACAGAGGAGTAGCAGAACGTACCGCGCTGAAGAACGCGACAGCCGCAGCAACCTGCTGGAGCTTCTCGCGCTCAACTGTGAGCGTGCGGACCGCGCTGATCGCCTTTGTCTCTGCTGCAGTGCATTGCTTGTGGCATTCCTGAGTGCGCACGCGCTCCAGGTCGCGCTGAGCCTCTGCATCCGCGTGCTTCTCTTTCCAAAGCTCGCGTTCCTGTTCGAGCTGCACTCTAACCGTCTCCATCTCTTGAACCTGGCGTTGGAACTTGCGGCTGTCGTCATTTCGCGTGAGATCCAAGGTCTTCGTCTGAACCATCAGCGAGACAACTTTCTCTCGCCACGTTGACAACAGCTGAGCATAGAGGCGCGCTGCGTTTTCGACACCCGCGCCAGAATCTCCATCACCATCGCGATTCTCTCGGACTTGGGCTCGACCCACTTGGACTAATCCACGCTCAAGTGCTTTGTCCTGGATCGACAGTATAGACTCGAGCGCTGTGACTCGACTTTGCAGCAGACGACTCTGCTCTGAAGTCGCTGAGTTTTCATCGACCACAAGCTGCAAGTGGTTCGAGTTGTCTGGGTCATCGCGCTCTTGCGAAGCTGGAGGCGGCAAGCTCGTCGGTCTTTGACCCACTGAACGCGGTCTCGTCGGAGTCGTGGCACCAGCAGCGACATCGACCTGTATCGACTGCGCTTGAGAAGACTCTTGATTGTGAAGGTCAAGAATCGCTCCAACCTTGAATGCTGGAGAGTGTGGACGCCGCGAGGTTGTTGGCTGATGGCGCTCGCGTTGGAAGCTGTCCGGCGTCAACAACACCGAGCTGGAGACAGGCGACACAGCAGCGTCAGTCGCACGCAAGTGGAGCTTTCCGTCCACCACTGATTCGGAAGGAATAGGTGCAGCTGGAGAGCTCGACTGGGTCTGGATCGGCGGAGGCATCACTGGCGACAAGGCGGTTGGCGAGCTCTGAAGGTCAGTCTTGCGCTGCAGTCGCAGATAAAGGCGTTCTGCTGGCGTGACTTCCTTGCCATCCAGGCTCTTGAGCTGCGGGAGCGCAGACAGCACTTCTCGACGATACGTCGCATGCTGAGCGATAGGGTTGCCCTGTCAGATATTTGAATCCGCATGCACCACAGGCGACAGATCACAATCAACATCCACATCAACTCCAGACCAGTCTCTAGCTGAAGCAAAAGCTACGTGTATCCTACCTGCAGTGTCAGCGCCTCGAGGTGCTCTAGCGACTGCAGAAATCGGAGCTCACTGAAGAGCTCAATGCGGTTGTCGCCGAGATCCAGCGCGCGCAGGTTCGCGCAAGCCTCCGCATGCAGCAGCGATTCTCTGATACAGCGCAATAAAAAGCACATAAGACAGCACCATTAGCGAACTCAATAGTCGCAAAGCAGCAGTTCGCAGGACTGTAACACGCAAAGACTCACATGGCGTTCGTGCTCAGATCGAGGAACTCGAGGCGTGCACAGCACGCGCCGAGCGCTTCAGGTGTCGGAAACGCGCGCAGCCGGTTGCCGCTGAGGTCGACGCGCAGCAGTCGCGGCAGCAGCGCCAGGTGCCGCACCTCCCGCAGTGCGTTCTTGGACAGATTGAGGCTCTGCAGCGCCGGGTACTGGCGCGCGATCTCCGCCACGAGCTCTCGCGTGAGCACCTGCAGCGGCATGTTGCAGTTTGCTTTTTTGGCGCGTTGAAAGTTCAAAAATGGCAACATCTTTGGGTATACTTTTGCACTTATGCCGTTTGCTAGGCTTGATTTTGGGTGTGCTTTTGCATTTATGCTGTGTGCTAGGTTTGATAAGTTGGATTCTCAGGTGAATCGAGAAACTGGTGAACTGACACAAGCGTCCTTGCTGCTGAACGCCGATCCAGACCACACCCCGACTCTGGCCGTCGCTCGCTATCTCAAGGTCGCCAACGCTGCCGTCAAGCAGCTTCGCCGCTACACAGCGCTCGTGAAGGGCACGGAAGAGAACGAGCGAGCCGCCCTCGTCGACACTGCCGCGCGTCAGGAGGAGAACGCCGCCGATCGCATCGAGGAGTCCAATACGATGATCGCGGAGAGCGCTGTCGACTTCGAAAGCCCCTCTCCGAGCAACCAGTGCTGCTGATACAGACCAATCGCACAGGGTCGTTTGGTTTGAATCGACAGCGCGGCAGCACTGCCAAAAAGCAGTCAATGCTCGGAACCACTGACTTCTGGCAGCACAGCCGCATTTCGCCAGACAAGAGCTCTGTTCTGGGACGATAAGCGCAAACGCCAGCGTGAATGTGGAAGCACACGTGAGCTGTTGAAGCTGCTTGAGCGACCGCAGCACACTCTGTCGCACGTCGCTCTCGGGAAGTGGGTTGCTGTGCAGGGCAACACTCGACTGACCGCACCGAGAGAGATACCGAGGACAACGAGCGGCAACGCGGAGACTTGAACCCCTGCATACACAAACGCAACACACGAGAGACGACACGATGCGACAACTCACGAAGCCACAGCGAGCGCAGACACTTTCACCGCATCTCCGCGCACGCACATCTCACCGCAGCCTACGGAAGCCCAGTGCCATGAAGCGGCTCACCGTCCCCACCGCGCGCTCCTTGACCAGATGCACTCTCTGCTCTCTCTCTCTGATTCGCGAATGCAAGTGATCAAATTGATCCGAGAGAGAGAGAGCGCATGCTCGCTTGCACATGAAGAGCATGAAGCTCCAGCTCTGCAGTCGATGTCACACAAAAAAGAAAAAGATACACTTTTTGGTGGGAGTGATGGTGCTTTACGGTACAGAAAGGTCCGTTGAGCTCATGTCACTTGCTTCATTTTGCGTTTGTAATTGCATAAACCTTCTTTGGTTGCTGTCAGTACTCCTACTTGCTTGTCTAGCCTCTTTACTTGCACTCTAGTGTGCGTACCTGATATGCAGAAGATATCCTTTTGATTTTCGCCACGTCAGGTGCAAAAATCCACACTTAGCAGGTTCGAGAACACAGCCACATTAGTTCCACTGTTGACCACCTCATCACGCGTCAGAGGTCATTCATGTATACAGGACTGATTTACAGCTCAAAGCAGCATCCGCTTGAATCTCACATTCATAAAACTACCGCATGTATCGACGATTGAAGGGGAATGGTTTCTTTTGGGTTGGCGCGGGTCTGTGAGGCACGGGTTGTCGTCCATCAAACCAGGAAAGTCTGACCCGGGTCTTGGAAACATACAAAGCTGGATAATAAGATGCGACCCGGGTCGGGTCTCCATCGACGGTTCGCCTGTCAATTTGAAGTGTGAGATGTGGATCTCTTTAGAACAAAGGGAGCGATGCGCATCTACGTCTGTCCTGCATGCAGCACGCCAGTGAAAAGCAAGTGGTGCAAGCTTGCGAGTGAGCGAAGGAGAGAGAAGCATTTTCGAATCCGCTCGCCCGTGCGCAGTCCAAGTCTTCGAAAGCCCTCTTTTCTCTCTCTCTCTCTCTCTATCCCTCCACCATGCTGAACCTCTACCCTCCATCGGCGCACAACGTGTACAAGGGCATCCAGAACTCGTTCCCGCCAGAGATCGACGCCGCCGCGCAGCAGATCAACGAGGCCACCGCGGGCATCGGCACGAACGAGAAGCTGCTCACGCAGGTGCTCGGCAACAAGTCGCCGGACCAGCGCTCGCTCATCAGTGAGCGCTACAAGCAGCTCTTCGGCACGAGCCTCAAGGAGCTCGTGAACAGCGAGACCTCGGGTCACTACGGCAAGCTGCTCTCGCTCATCTCGTCGCCGCTCCCGGAGGCGGAGGCTGAGCTGCTGCGCCTGGCGACGGCCGGCGCCGGCACCACCGAGAAGTACATCTACCCGATCGTGGTCGGCCGCACCAACACGGAGATCAACATCCTCAAGAAGACGTACTTCGACGTCTACAACGAGGACCTCTCGGTGCGCATGAACAGCGAGTTGGGCGGCGACTTCAAGAAGGTCGTGCTCGCGTCGCTCCAGGGTGCGCTCGTGGACTTCAACGCGTCGTTCCACACTGCCGCCAAGGCTGAGGAAGACGCCGACGCGCTCTACGCCGCGGGCCAGGGCAAGTTCGGCACGGACGAAGAGGCGTTCATCAAGATCATCGTGACGTCCCCACCAGAGCACCTGCGCAACGTGAACGCGATCTACGCCAAGAAGTACAACTACACCATCATCAAGGCGGTGGAGAAGGAGTTCACGAGCGACGCCGAGAAGGCGCTCCTGTTCGTGGTGCGCCAGGTGCTCGAGCCGCTCGAGCTGCTCGCCGAGTACTTTGAGAGCACCATGAAGGGCTTCGGCACGGACGAAGACGGTCTGAGCGCTGCTGTCGTGCGATACCACATCGTGCTCCCGCAGATCAAGGAGGCGTACAAGAAGGCGTACGGCAAGGAGCTCAAGGACCGCATCCACGGCGAGACCAGCGGCGACTTCCGCGCCTTGTTGGAGGCGATCCTCGACGCGCCAGCCCACTAGGCACGCCCACATCCTTTTGCTGTTGCGAGCAAAGCAACCACGGACCAGAGCCAATGCGATCGCCAAACAAGCAAACAAAACACTGCAACAAGGGGTTTCTACCAGTATGTGCGTATGATGTGACGTTGTCCAAGTGATGCAGAAGAATCGAGAATGATGTAGCTAACCTATTGCAAATACACAGCACAAAACCAACGCGCTATTGATCCACCAGGTGCAGCAGGTGCATGGGAAGCACTCAAACCCGCACACACTTGCCCAATGAGAACGAGCCAGCGTCGCGTAACAACACTCTTCTTCTACCTCCGAGCAGATGATGCACACTGCCCCCTATCCCCTTCTATCCCTTCAGCACGCGACCCTTGTAGTCCGTCATGTTGCCCTGGAACCGCGACACCTCCTGCTTGTGCACGACCCAGAGCTCCTCGCACACTCGGTTCACAAAGTGCTGGTCGTGCGACACGATCACCACGCCGCCCTTGAACTCGCGCAGCGCCTCGATCAGCGCGTCAATCGTTTCTACAAAACGCACACAACATTGCAAGACCCACACACAGCATAGCATCATTTGTCAGAACCCCACAACCAAACACAAACAAGCGGCAATAACAATGACAAGACGTACCCATGTCCAAGTGGTTTGTCGGCTCATCGAGCACGAGCACATGCGGCAGACGCCAGGTCATCATCGCGAAGCCGACGCGCGACTTCTGGCCACCGGAGAGCGTGCGCGTGGGCTTGATCGCGAGCTCGCCCGAGAGGTTGAAGCGTCCCAGGTGCGTGCGGAACTCGTCGCTCTCGTGCCCCGGGTACACCATCTTCATGTTCTCCACCGCCGACTTGTGCAGGTCGAGACCGTCGATGTGGTGCTGCGAGAACGTCGAGATGCGCAGCCGCGGGTTCACCGTCACGCTGCCGTGCGTGGCGCGCAGCTTGCCGAGCATGACGTTGATCAGCGTCGACTTGCCCGAGCCGTTCACGCCGAGGATACCGATGCGACTCGACATGTCGATGCCCATGTGCACGTCCTTGAACAGGAACGAGCTCTGCTCCGAGTACCGGAACGACACGCCCTCGACCGCGATGATCGGTCGGCCCAGCGGCTCGGGTGGCGGGAACGTCATCTTGAACGCGCGCTCGTCCTCCGGCTCGTCGATGAGCTCGTTGCGCAGGATCTTGTCGAGCGCCTTGACGCGCGACTGCACGAGCGGCGCCTTCTTGGCGTTCGCGCGGAAGCGCTCGATGAAGTCCTGCATGTGCTTGATCTTCATCTGCTGCGCCTCGTATGCCTTGCGCTGCTGGCGCAGGTTCTCCTTCTGGGTCTTCTCGAACGTGTTGTAGTCGCCCTTGAAGTAGCTCAGCTTCTGCGACTGCAAGTACACCGTGTCGGTCGTCACGGCGTTCAAGAAGTTGCGGTCGTGGGACACCACGATCATCGTCTTCTCGTACTTCTCCAGGTAGTGCTCGAGCCAGATCACGGCCTCCAGGTCCAAGTGGTTCGTCGGCTCATCGAGCAGCAGCAGGTCGGGAGCCATGAACAGCGCGCCGGCGAGCGCGGTTCGCATGCGCCAGCCACCCGAGAGCGCCTTCGCGGGACCGTCCACCACGTCATCCGGGAACTGCAGCCCGTTGAGGATCGTGCGCGCGCGCGCATCGGCCGTGTCCGAGTCGATGGCCGTGAGGCGGTCGTAGACCTGCTTGAGGCGCGCCGAGTGGTCCTCGCCCTTGAGCGCGAGCAGCTCCTTCTCCTCCTGCAGCAGGATCGTGCGCTCGTAGTCGGTCTCCAGCACCACCTCCAGCACGCTCTTGGTCTCGAGACTGAGCTTGGACGCGGACTCCTGCTCCACGAGCTGGATGCGCACGTGCTTGGGGAACCCCTCGATCTCGTAGTGCGAGATGAAGCGCAGCAGCGTGGTCTTGCCGGCGCCGTTCTTGCCGATCAGACCGTAGCGGTGGCCGTGGATGAGCTTGAGCGACGTGTCGCTCAGCAGCGTCTTGCCCTTGAAGTTGATCGTCAGACGCGGCACGTGGATGTCCTTCTCGCCGTTGTCCGTGGACAGGTCCGGCAGGTACCGCTTGTCCTCCCACTCGCGGTCGAGCTCAGCCTCCATCGCGTCGCGGTCCTCCGTGAGCTTGTCGATCTTGATCTGCTTGCGCACCTGGCGCTGCGACTGCGTGGACTGCGCGGCCTCCATCTCCACGTTCGTGCGCTGGCGGATGCGGTCAAAGCCCCACATGCGCTCCATCAGCTCCTGGGTCTCGTCCACACCCGACTCGGCGCGCGCCTGCTCCTCGATGCTCTGCACGCTCTCGAGCTTGCGGATCGCGTCCGCGGGAGCCGCGAGCTTGCTGTCTGCGCCGCAGAGTCCGGCTTTCGCGAGGCTCTGCGCCAGCTGCTTGCAGAGCGCGTGCGCCTTCGCCTCGTCGTCCGTGAACTCGGAGCTCAGCAGGAACGGCGCCACGCTCTCCTCCAGCAGAGCCGCGAGCGCGTCGGCGTCCTCGGGACGCTCCTCCACCTGCGCCACCACGACACTCCCCAGGTACTCCAGCAGATAGTCGTCCAGCCCGCGCAGGGTCTGCGCCAGCGCGCGTGCCACCTCCTGCTCCATCTTCGGACGGATGCTTCTTCTCGAGTTGGCTCTCTTCTCGCTCAGCGAGAGCTTTCCAGGTTGAAATGATCGGAAATGGGCTGACCACTCACTTGAGCAAAAAAGGTGTTTGCTTGAGGCGAAACATAGGGTAATTGCTAGGTTCGAGCGAACTTAAATCGAGTGTTGACATTGCTGATCAAGTCTCAGATAGTCTTGCTGTCGAAACTCGAAATGGAGTTCCAGCTGAAAGTGGCTGCGTCGCAAATATTGTCTGTGCTTCGCTTCAAGGCTCCTGTCGGGATCCACATCACCTTTGTCGTCCAACCGCTCTTGGGGCGGCTCGATCCTGCTATCCACAACTGGACACCGAGAGCCTCGATCAGAGGTCTCTTCAGCTTGTCTCCCATCCTCACCGTCATTGCGCACTTCGTCTGGTGTCTCGTCCTCCTCATTCGCTTCGTCATGCGTCTCCAGAATGCGCTCGATGATCAAATCCTTTCGAGCACCAAGATCCTCGTCTCCTTGACCACTCGTATCACTTTCATCCCGATACTCGCCAGTTTCTTTCCTCTGTAGCTGACGCGAGTCCGCACCTCAACCAGCTGCATGATCCAATGCAGCGCACCTCTCTCGACTGGAGTTCACAGCCATTGGCAATGGATTCCAGACACTCGAAACCCTGCATAGCCGTGATGTAGCAATTGGGATTTGTTTTCGCCATGAGCTTCTGACTGCCGAGTTGCACGTATGACTTTCAAGCAGCGACCATTCCGCTCCGCGAGACAGTGCCCGATCTTTGAGGCACGGTTGTCTCTGTGCGCGCAGCAACATCGTCGTTCCTGGCATCGTCTTGTTGTGGTTTCGAACCGACCTCGGTCTCGAGATCATCCTCGCCAACCTGTGACTCAAAAGCGACTCATGTTGTTCTCTTTGTCTTGATTGACAGAAAGATCCGCGTCAACTGGAGCTGGAATGAATGGGATCGAGAGAAACTTCGTGAACCTCGACGTCCTGTTCCGTCAGGAGGACAGGCAGGAACCTCGATGAGTGCCAGCAGGAGTTTTCGACGTTCTGGATCATGTTCACGAAGCGATTGCGCTCTCGTTGACCCCACGAGTCCCCCTTTCTTCCTTTCCCCATTTGCGCAACATCGATGGTGTGAGGTACAAACGAGTCCTCGTTAACAGAGAGAACTCTCCAACATGCAAATACATACGGGGTTACTTCCTCTCTCTCATTCTCACTCTGATCCTATCTATTGGCTCTCCCATCAACTGAGGAGCATCTCTCTTAGACGACGTAGTTCTTGCCCGCGACCATCTTCTGCTTCTGGGCGACTGGCAGCGCAGGCGCCTTCGCTTGGCTCTTGGCCCACGAGTAGAACATCACGCCCGAGACCTGATTGACACACACAGAGAATAATAGGTTAACTCGAGCCAGATATCGGCGGCAACTCTCCACAGGGCAACAGCGTAAATCGCGCACCACAATCAACGTGGCGATGCCCCGACGGGTGTCAAAGCACTGGGACTCCTGGTGGCTGCAGTAGAGCACCGAGCTGATCGCGAACACGCACACGGCGCGCAGACTCTGCATGATGCCGGTGGTCACGGCGCCGCTCGAGCCGAGCATCAGGAAGTACGTGAGCCCGTGCGCGAGCTGCGACAGCGTGTACCCGACAAGCGCAGTGAGAATGCCCTGTACAACAGTGGGGAGAGGGGTGAGCCATCTCTTCAGCAACACTGTCCTCGATTGGCAACCCATCGAATAGAACGTACCGAAGTGCTGCCGTTCGCCTCGGCGATGGGCTTCGTCACCAGCTCGTGCCACTCGGGGAGCACAAAGATGCTCTGGTAGACGGCGATGATCGCGACGCACGCGGTGCCGAGTTTCAGACAGAGCTCCTTTGGCTCCGGTCGCTCCGGGAGCTTCAAAGTGTACTCTCCGGTCACGTAGTTGCCTCCGTAGAAAGCGGCGCCAATGAGCGTGTTGAAGCAGCCCATCATCACAACGTAGCTGTTGCCTGCGTGAATCATAAAGAAGGTGTAGTGGATGAGTGAGTATGAACAGAACAACACCTTCCAAAGAGAGAGAGGACTCTCAAAAGTGCTTACGTCCGCCGTTGGAGCCGCCGAGCGCACTGAACGCGAGCCCGAACGTGACCAGCGCGATGCCCATCCACTCCTCTTTCGACACCTGCTTCTTCAGAATGAAGCGCGACATGAGCGCCGACCAGCAGATCACCGACGAGTACACCACTGCGAAACAAAGGCACAACACACTCCAAGTTGGTCTCGAGCAATGCCAGTAGAAAGACGATTTCGCATTGCGTGTGGATGTACCTTGGTAGAGTCCACTTCCGGCCATCGAGAGACCAATGTTGGAGAAAATGCAGCCGGCAAAGTCCAGCACGACCGACACGAAGATGCAGAGCTGCACCTGCGAGAACGAAAAGTACACCTTGGTGGGCGTCACCTGGATGTTCATTTGCGACGACGCAAGCTCTTCTTCGTCCGGCGACTGGTCTGCGCCACCCTGTCGACGCGTGAGCTCCGTGGGTTCCGCCATCATCAGCGACCTGGTGTTCACTCATAGCAACAATAGCATTACGATGGCTATTCACACACGCAGCACGCTGATATGTAATGAAACACATGAGAACGTACATGGATGGCGACATGGCGCGGTCGTGCTCCCAGGCACTGTCGTCACCCATGACTGCTGTCTGCTGCTGCTGGCTCGTGCGCTCAGGCTCGATCGAGTCGTCATCATCAAACCCGCCAAAGGCGACGCTGTCGGGACTGCTGCTGCTTGCGGTGACGGGAGTCCCACTGCTGGGACTGGAGAGCGAGTCTCGGCTTGTGCTGTTGTTGTTGGTATTATTGCTGCTCTTCTTTATCGGGATGAGTCCGACGAGCATGATGCCGAGGTAATTGCACAGCGGCAGCAGCATCGCCTTCTGGTCTGTGGCGTCCAAGCAATATTCCCCACTGTCAGTCACGTCATACCATCAGACCAAAGCACACAGACAGTCGACCGTACCTCCCGCCCCCTGATAGAAGACGTACTGCGCGGCGCACGTGGAGAACACGCCCGTGAAGAGGAACACGCTCTGGATCGCGTACTTGCGCACAGCGCTGCTGCGCAGGAGCGCCTGCGCGGTGGTCGCCACCAGCGACTCGCGCTTCGCGGGCTTCGTCTCGGCTTCTGCCTGCTGCTTGCCTTGCGTGTGGAGCATCGGCAGTTGCTGCTGCTCGTCGTCGTGCTCTCGAAACGCCGATGGCTCCATTCTGCCACCGCCGCTGATAGAGAGAAGAGAGGGTGATTGGGCGTCCGTCGCAGGCGCTCAATCCGGCAATGAAGAGAGGAGCGAGCTGATTGATACGCGGGCGTTGGACAGATCGAGCAAGAGCGAGAGCGAGTGAGCAGTCGAATGAGTTTTGCGCTTCGAAAACGATCGCAAGTTTGGAGAGTGTCAGAAAGACCATGAGTTCAGTAGACACTGCGTTAAGTGCGAGAGCATTGTTTTCGCCTGCAATTGTAATTCGAGAGTGGATTAGCTCGATAATGTCAAGTTTCCAAATGCATTTACGAAAACCAAGACGAATTCGTGTTTGAACTGTGCCTTATTTTCGACTAAAAATGGATCAGAATGCAAAACATGATCGCCACAAGGACAACTCGCATAGAGGCGAAGAGTACTCATGCATCTTGCTCATGACTACAGCAAGCTCCAGACACATGCACGTGTACGAGAGCAAGACTTTGTGAACAAGCTCGTGGAAGTAAGCTGAGATCCGCGAGCACGTAGGAAACCAAGTAGGAGCTTGGAAGGACAGGCATGTTGGCTTAATTGATCCTCTTAGAAGGTAGATGTGTCGAGAGACACCACGCACGACAAGGCAGGAGATATTGTGAGAGCTCAATTGGAGTATGGTACCATGGTTGGTGATGTCATGAGGTGCAATGAATGGTTCAGCCATCGCACCTGCATCCGATGGAACTGCGACGAAAGCGAAAAAGCGCAGACGTGGTAGTTAGTGACTGCGACAGAGAGACCACGTGCATTGAGCTTGTAAAAGAACTTGCTCTCATCCAAATCTGTCAAAAGTCGCACCATCGAGCTGTCCATGGCAGAGGATTGGCAGTCATCCAGACTCACGCCCAGCCTAAACAGCATCGACGGGCTTCCTGCTAACGAGCTTGTCAATGCACTGCTCGTTGGCTGTCTACCAGCGTCTAGACAGCGGTCGATAAGCAGGGCGAAAGCAAAAACGCTGTTCAAACTGAAGCCAAGAGAGTCGCAACAAAAGTAAACAGAAAAAGCTTGAGCTGGACTGGCTTTTGCGTCCTAATCAAATGCACCATCGTCTGGTGAAATGGTATACTTTATTTCTCACTTGATCAAGGTTTGAAAGGACACCTGATGCCTGCTGTTCATGACCCATCAAGCCCACAACACACTCACAATAGGAATCAAAATGTGAACGATCTCAGACATCGCGCGTCCAGTGTCGCACTATGCATGCACGTTTGTTCTGCAAGCGTGGTGATAGATAGCGGAAGATTTCGAGTGTGTGATGCTCACCGCACGTAGAACGCGATCGCGCTGTCTACATCCTGTGTGCTCTCGCGAAACACAGCCACTGCGTGATATCAACTCTTTGCTTCAAGTCAAGCGTGTGACCTCCGTAATGTCACTATCGAGTGTTTGAACGATGCGAGTGATAGTGTGGGACACAAACAAACTCGCGCGCGACATTTTTCGTCAATCCGCATTTTCATTTTGGGCTTTTTCATTTTTGATCCGGAATCTGCTGCTCGAGACACTCACGAGCTGTCGAAGTCCCGCCGACCAGAAATGCTGCAGCGCCACCGCTCGGGGTCCGCCGCTGTGGACGCGCTCGAGGGTGCGCCGCTCTCCCCCTCGAGCGACACGCGCGGCGCGCTCTTCGGCGCTGACGCCGACGCCGACTGGGCTAAGAGGAAGCGCCGCGCGTCTTCTGCAGCGTCGTCGGCGACTGCAAATGCAGACAAGTGGCTCCCCGCGTGGCTCGGCCGCTCGCCGCGCAAGAAGTCGACGGACTCGACCCACGATCTCCTGCCTGCGCCGTACTCTTCGTCTGCTGCTGCTGCGTCGTCGTCGAAGCTGAAGCGCCTGCTGTGGAGCTGCTGCACTTGCTGCGGTCGCGATCCGCTCCACAGCGCGCGCGGGAAGCGATTGTTTGCCCGCCTGTCGCGCATTTCCAAGACCCGTTTGCTCCTCGGTGCGATGGTGATGCTTGTGTTGTTTGCAGTGTTCGCGTTCCTGGCGCTTGAAGTGTTTGGTCGACTGCGCTTTCAAGGATACTTTGTGACGCACCAAGAGGGGAACGGGCAGTTGGGCTTTTACCACGAGATGGACATCGACATGGAGGTGCTGCGCGACATCACGCAAAAGCCAAGCGGACAGCTGCTCCCAGCTGGGCTGGGCAGCACGCAGCGAGAAGTCTCTGCGTGGATCAAGGAACGCCAGCGCCGCACCAACGGACGCAAGTACCTCGTCGGCTGCACGGCGGACTGGAGCGGCTACGTGCTGCGATCGTTCCTGCACATGTTCACAGAGCTCAAGACCGAGGAGTACGGATGGGACGACCTCGTGGCGAGCGACCCGATCGGTTTCTTCTACAAGCAGGACCCGAAGAAAGCACCGAGCGTGCTGCTGTTCTGCCTCAACTCGTTCCACTACCCGATGTCCCACTTTCTCAGCCACAGCAAGTACTTCCAGGATCTGCGTGCACTTGGGACGCTCATCATGGTCTGGAACGACGACCTGCACTACTACGACCAGTTCAACCCGATAGAGCTGCGCGAGAAGATCTTCAAGCGCGCAGACGTGCTCGTGGGCACGTACACGTACCAGATGGACGAGTACTTTGGGTCGGTCACGAGCGAGATGAACCCGCGCGACATGCCGATAACGGTGTGGCTGCCGCACTCGTCCGGTCCGGACTTCACGAAGGGTTCGTTCAACGACTTCCCGATCAACAAGATCATCCTCTCGGGTGCGCGCGGCGCGAACTGGTACCCTCTGCGCCACTGGCTCGGCATCTTCCAGGAATCCCACAAGGATTTGGTGGACGTGTATCAGCACTCGGGCTACTACGTCTCAGATAATCAGTCCGAGATCTTTGCGTCGTACTTGCGCGCCTACCGTGCGGGGATCACGACGACGCTGCTGTTCCAGTACGTGATCGCCAAGATCTTTGAGATCCCGTCCACTGGTGCGCTGCTGGTCGTGAATCGCGATGTCACGCTGCTGCTGAAAGCGTTGGACATGGACGAGATGGAGCACTACGTCGGCTTCGACCGCTCGGACCCAGAGACCGTCATGCGTTGGGTGCTGGACCCCGCAAACCACGCCGAGGTGGACCGGATCCGGAAAGCAGGCATGAAGCTCGTGAGAGAGCAGCACATGGTGACGAACAGAGTGCAGGCGCTCGATCGCTTTGTGATGGAAGGAACGCCGGCGTACATGTTCCCAGTGACGTACCGAGTGCGCGGTCCGTGTCCGTCCGTGGCGATCCCTTCAAAGGACGAGTGCGAGAAGCGGTTCGAGCGCGAAGGACGCTACAAGTGCGACCGGTGGTTTTGCGGCGTGCAGTCGTTCCTCGGCAAGTGACGACGAGCTCAGGAGCAGCAGCAGCAACAGATCTAGACCAAGATAGAGAAAGAAGGTGTGGATGGTGGTAGTAGGTGGGTGTATTCAATATGTGATCTTCGTGTGGAAACGCCTGCATTTCATTGTTCCATGCTTCACAAGCTTACCGTTTTCTAGGACAGTGACGAGCCTGCTGGAGACAGATTCGCGAGCGGCTCCAGCACCCGTGATCGCCGCTTCGGTGTCACTGCTGGCGATTGCAACGGACTCGGCGCTGGTGATGTAGTGACAGCGAGCGATGCTGACTGGTGCCTGCAGCTGATACCGATGTGCGGTTTGACGCGGTGGCGTCGTGGCGCACTTGGGTCAGGGTAGACGAAGAGTGCTTCTTGGGTTTCCCGTCGTGGGAGTCCAAAGCGACGAGATCCTCGCCACCGTCCGGCGCTGTCACTGGTCGGAGCTTTGGCAGCTCATCCCCTGACGCGCCGCCACCAACTGCAGCGGACCGCCGCAGTGCAAGCTCGGCGTCCACGTTGACCTCGATTTTATCCATCTTCGGGTCCACGAGAATCTCTAGGAACCCAAGCACCGCGTCGCCGTTGCAGACCCTCGGAGCTGCTGTCGTCGCCACTTTGCTGCTGGACGGCGAATTCTTCACAGACACGCGGACGCCGATCTTTGGCGACGCCACCGCGAGCCGCTTGCTTGGACTCGACTTCCTGTTGTGCACCTGAGCATCGTTTGCGTCTTCAGCGTCGCTGTTGCCTCCGTCCGAGTGCGAGTCTCCGTGTGTCTCCTTGTCGCCGTGCTGCCGAGAAGCGCTTTCCACGAGGTTCTCGACGTCTTGCCACGGCGCCAGACTGCAAATGTTTACTTTTGCCCAGTCTGGCGGCGCTCCTTCCTGCGGAACCGACTGGTTGTCCGACTTGTTGAGCGAGCAAATGTCACCCCCTCCACCCGCAGCTTTATTCGTTCCCCCGCCACTTGCAGACGCTGATGAGGAGGAGCTGGTTGTTGCCACCACGATAGCGTTCACGCAGCTTGCGGCGCTGGCGAGAACGTCGTGCTGGTGCTGGTCGGCGAGCGTCGCGATCGCTGAAACGATCCCCTCCTGGATGATATTCGCAACGTGCGGGTCATCGGCAGGGTCCTGCTTGGAGAGCGACTGGAGTGCGAGCGCGCAGTTGTGACGCTTCGTGGTCGTCGCGGCGTTCGTGCCGAGGCGCAGCAGCACCTTGACGGCGTCGTGCTTGATGAGCTGCGGGCGGCAGCGCTTGTTGAGCGCGAGGTTGTGGATCGTTACGACCACGTGCTCGCGGGTCTCGGGCGACGTCGTCTGCGAGAGCATGAGCACGATCTGCACGAGTCCTGCCTGGGAGCCGACGCGCTGGTTCTTCACGTCGGTTGCGTTTGAGCTGGTGGCAGCAGCAGCAGTCGTGCCTGCTTGTGTTGCTGGTATTGTCGGCGGCGGTAGTTGTGTCTCACTGGGCTCTTGGCGCGACAAATTGCGAAGCACAACGGCGCAGTGGTAGCAAAGCTCCTCGCCCCTCACGCCCACGAGTCCTTTGAACGGCGCGCGCGGATCCCCCGGGTTGGTCTTGCAGAGCACCGTGATCGCGTCGAGCACGCCGTCGCGAAGCATTCCTTCGTGGCACTTGGCGTTCTTGGACAAGTTGCTCAACGACGTGATGATGTTCATGCTCATCGCCTTTTCGTCACCCACAGAGCTCGCGCCATTGCTCTCGTACCCTTTCACGATCGCGAGAAGCGCTCGCACGATGCCGTCGCGAACGACCCGCTCCTCGAGTTGCTGCTCGACACCATTGCTGCTGCTGCCTACGATGTCCTTGCTGAACTCGGCCAGGTACATTTTCGTCAGAATGCGCACGATCTCCATGTCGAGCAGCTGCAGCGCCTTGTCCGGGCTCAGCGAGATGTTGTAGATCAAGCGGTCGATGCGCGACAAATAGATCATGCCGTCGTCGTAGGCGCCGCGCTGGTAGAAGAGGTCGCCGCCGCAGTTCTTCTTCTTGAGCACCGCCTTCTTGTCCGCGTCTCCCACTCTACCACTTTCAGGATCGTTCGCGTCCTCTTGCGTGGTGGACCCACCGCCTCCTCCAAAGATCATCGTGAAGTCTCGGGGCTTCGCGCCAGCCTCCGAGTCTCCACCAGCCCCCAATGTCTTGTTGCGATACTTATCCTGCGCTTCCTGCCGCCGCTTCTTGCTCGCCGCCTCGCTTCGGATGTGCTGCAAGAGCGCTCGCACGAGATCATCCTTGTCCGGGTGGTCTCGCCAGAAACCGCGCTGGCGATGCAGCTTCCAGTGCTTGACGAGCTCCTTGAGCTCCTCGATGCGGATGGGCGAGTTGTGTGGGTCGCGGTTGCGCGGGAAGAGATTGTGCTTGATCAGGTACACGCGCAGATCGTCGATCTCCTGGTCGCGTCGCGAGTCGCTGCTCCATGTTGACCGCGCATTTCGGAGGACTGACCGCCATCGCCCTTCTTGTCTCTCGCAACGCAACCACGTTCTCTTCTGTCGAAGAAACTGCCGCTGGAGTGCTTGCTTGCTGAGTTGGTTGTCTTCGCCACCAAGAGGTTTCGCTGTCGTTGAGTGGACGAGTGGGTCGAGTGGGCTAATTTTGCGCCTGCCGACAAAAACAACGCCACCATTTACAAAACAGACAACGTGGTGCTCGCAGTTCTTCGAACTTGCATGTTTCTTTTGGCTCACGCTTTAAAGCCTACACAGCACACACAAACGCATCGTCTTGTTTCTTTTTCCATATAGCTGTCGACCTGCCTACCCACCTGTCAATGGAAACAGCTTCCGACCGCTCCAGCACCCCAGTCGCGAGCGACCGCATCGACCACTTGAGCTGCTGTCGGTCTGGAAACTTGTTGTGGCAACACCAAGCTGACTGGTGTTGCCACAACCTGGAACATTGCTTGGCAGAGTTATTTCTTCTTGCTGCTCCCTCCGCTGGAAGGAGGCGACACTTTCCCCGAACTCTCGACGACGTAGAACTGTTTCTCCGACATCCGGTAGCTTCGCTTGTCGCCGTCATCGTAGACGACAAAGTGTTCGAACGAGCTCTCGTCGTACTTCTCGACACTGCCTTCGTACCACTTGTCTTTCGCCCACTTGACGCGAATGCGCTTGCCCACGAGCCGCGCAGGGTTGTCGTCGCTGTCGTAGAACGTCTCCATTGCCGCCTGCGGGTCCAAGATGCTGCGGATGCGTGGCAGGAGCTTCGAGACTGTTCGATCGATCGTCTTGATCAAGCTGACGCTTGTCACGTTCACGTTCGCCCAGTTTGATGTCGAATTGGGTTTCACGAGCACCGTTCGCTTCTGCTGCAAGAATCCTTCCGCGCCGCGATGTCCACTGAGCCATTTCTCCATCCACGCGCAGCTCATGTGATTCTCTTGCAGCCACCTGGCGACACTGCTGTGGCGCTTTGCCAAGCGCGTGAGCATATCGATCGATATCTCGGTCGCCTTGTAGAACCGCTGCTGCGACGCCATGACGGCGATAAGCTTCGTCATGCCGTCAGTCAGACGCTCACTGGTCAGCGAATCGCGGAGCTTCAGGATCGTGTTCAAAGTGCGAAAGTACGGCTTCACGTCGTGGTGGTCCTCAAATTCAATGCCAGTCGTGATCTTGTCCATCACCATCCCAGTCACCTTGCGGCTCTCCCAGCAGAGATGAATCACGATTTGCTCCAACGGCTTCGTTTCTTTCGAGTATCGGCTCGCACGTTGGGTGAGCAATGTGATAAATCGCTCATTCAGCAGCACTTCGTGGTCCGAAGCCGTCAGATCCACATGATCGTGCGCCATGTTTGGAGGCAGCAGGAAACTCTTCCCGACGTCCATCGCTGGAGGCAAGCTGCACCGAATCAAAACCGACAGCAGCTTCAGCACTGTGACACTCAAATCGATGCTCTTGAGGATCTGTCTGCTCTTGTATCGCTTCAGCTGTCCTTGGAGCAACGGTTGCGTGTTGCCGAGACCAGTGAGAAGAGCCACAATTGCGCCGACAACACTGTTCACGACCAGGAAAGCACCTTCGTTTCGACCTGTCTGGACAAAGTCCCAGATGGTCATGAAGTACTGGCGGTGGTGTTGCACTGGCACAGACAGAAGCGCGGGCATCAGCTGGATCAGGAAGAAGATGAACTCGAACGACGCCGGGAGCTTCTTTGAGCCTCCCCCACTTCCAGAAGGATCACGTCCACTAGTGACTGAACTTGACTCTCCAGATTTTGCAGCTTTCGCGTCCTCTTCGAACTCCAAGTTCGATGTTGTCGCGATCGCTTCCGACAACACACTTGCTAGGAGCTCCCGCACTTCGGTATGCTCGTTAAAGACCAGAAGATCCAACAGCAGCTGCTCGTTCGTTCTCAGTGTGTTTAGCAGCCAGTAGCACCCGTCAAACTCGGTGTGATAGAGCGCGAGCAGCGCAGGTGTCCACGCCAGCACTTTCGAGACGTCTCCACCCTGCCACAACGTCCCGAAGACAAACTTTGTAGCGGTCTGCAATGCCACGAGTCGCGCTTCTGTCGGCTCGAATCTGGGGAGCTCCGATGCATGGTTGCTGCCATCGAGTCCAACAAGGCAAGACTTGATGATCTCGTACGTGAAGCTCAGGCACCGCGCATCGTACAAGTACTTCTTTCGCCAGAACAGTCGATTTTCCATTGCGATGAGATTTCGAATCGGTTCCGGAGCAATGACTTGTGCCACGCTCCGCAGGCTCTCCAGTCGAGATCGCGACGCGCGTTTGAGCTTCGCGCAAAATGCCAGCACCAGCCCAGACGCCGCAAAACTAACCGGGCTGCTCAGTGGACCAGACGATCCGCTGTCAGAGCTGCGCTCCTTCGGTTGACCGAGAAGTGCTGGTAGCTTTGGCTTTTTACGCGCGTAAAAGAGCATAAAGCTGCTGCGAGTTTTCATTCTTTGAATGGGACTCGGCGACGACGAGAGAGACGAAGCCGACGAAGTTCTTGCAGACGCGAATCCTCGACGGTCGTCTTCGCCCCCAAAGCACTCGTCTGGAATCTGCTGGGGGTCAAACGGACTCACGACAGTATCGTTGAACTCGAACCAGTGGCTGGCATCGACTCCGGTGTCCTGCTCTCGCAGGAAGGAATAGTAGTGTCCTGAATTCGCAGTTCCCATGTGCACGACTGTCCCAACCAGCTCGTACTGGGAGTACTCTGGAGCAGTTGTTCGACCATCACTGCAGCCAGATTTCGGTCCGTCTGCAGAATCTTCGGTCGCCCCAGCCAGAGTCGCCGACGAGGACGATCGCTTCCTTTTCTCTTCTTGACCTTCTTTCGTGTACGGGTACATGTCGAGCTCCATCGGGAACTCGAATCGGTCGTGCAGCTTGATTTGCTGCATGCGCTCAAAGTCAAACTCGAAACGCTTCAGATGAATGATCAGTTGGTCTGGCAGCTTCGAAATCGAGATGCGCTTGTGAGTGTCCAGTGTCACCTTCTCACCCGGCATGCTGTCGCTTCCTTGCTGCTGACCTTCTTGATCGGCTTCACTGCTCTTCTCCCACGTGTAGCTCACTTTCTCGCCTTCCACCCACCCATCAAGTGACTCCTTCAGGTTTTTGCGGTCGCGAACTGGCACTGAGATAAAATGGAACGGCTCTGCACGCTCACTGTACCGGCCACCTTCCGCGACGAGCTCATTGCTGAACACACCTCCAAAAAAAGTGTTGAGAATGCTTTCATCCCCATGTCCACTTCCGATCCCATTCATCTCGGACTCAATCTGCTGGAAGAACGACGTCAAGAATTCGCTTGCGTCCTGCTGGACGTTCACATCGATGCTCTCACCATCCCAGGTTTTCAGAGCCGAGGTGAAGCTCTTCGGGTTGTAGTACGGCTTGGCAGTTCCTTCAAGATGAGCAAACAGCGATTGGAGCTCATAGAGAACTCCTTTTGCTTCGCCAGAGCCAGCAGCTGAGACGCCTGAGTTTGCCTCGGCATTGAAGCGCAAGATTTGCCGACGGAATCGCGGGATCATGAAAAATGACTGCATCGTAGAATTCATGTAGCATGTGCACCCGAGGTTCTTCAAGCCCACGTACTTGGCGCGCTCCAGAACTTGGTACCTGGACGTCAGCTCTTTGCTCGATTTAGCGCTTTTCCGCTTTGAAGCAGAGAGCGGCGGCCCTGTCAAGAGGCTCTTCGGCACTGGCGGTGCTCTGAGAGAGTGCTGACTCGACATTTGCTCGAGCAGATACCGCAGCCCAGACGTGTTTTCCTGGGAGAGCTCCGTGAGAAGGGCGAAAGCCACTTCTCGAGACGAGTCACTTCGACATTTCGGTTTCTGGAGGTAGTACTGCGACGAAGGTGCTTGGGCGATGATACTGCCAGTCTCCTCTTGATCTCCTCCCTGAGAGTTGTCAGGGGTTGCAAAGAGACATTTGTGGAAGATCTCGTCGATGATTCCTTCGTCTTCATGCAACGTGGAGGCTACCACTTCCCGCAGACTCCTGCCGCGGTACGGAACATCGAGTCTTCCAGCAAGAACTGGAGGAATACGCTTCAGAATCGCCAGGAGAGTCGACAAAAGAGCCTCCAAAAGTGAATCAGGAGATCCAGCGTCTTGGTTGGAAGCAGATGGGGAAGATGCATCGCCTCGAGAGGAAGCAGCACTAACAGCAACGTGGTCGTCGGATACTGAAAAGTTCTTCACCCGCCGACACAGCGTTCTGCAAGACGGCAGAATCGCAAATTTGGAGAGAGTATCGGCGCTTGATACGAGCAGTGAGAAGACGTTATAGTACTCTTCGTCAAAAACTGCTCCGTCGTACTCGCTCAGCAATTTCAGGAAGTAGTGGCAGCACTCAACTCGGTCTTGCTCAATCTTGTTCCGTGTCGTGGACAACGCGGCGATCAGACTCGCTGCCTCTTGCCTCACCGGCTTGAAGCGACTTTTAACCAGGCAATTCAGGAAAATCTGACCGTGGGAAGGGTAGCTCTCAAGCAGTGGCAAAGCGTCCCGCGCAGCAGTCAAGGCGCACGTCGCGATGAACGACAGCGTTCTTGTCATCAGGTAGGCTTCGCTGGGCAACTCGAAAATGTTATCTGGGTCTTCCAGCACCGGTCGAGAATACGCCAAGATGCGCAATTCATCGTCGCCACCTTGGAGTTCTTGCGACGATGCGACACTGGGGACACCATCAGTAACCGATGTTCGCGTACCTGTTCGCTTTTCTTCCAAGGCTTCCAAACTGCTGAGGATCTCCAAAAGCTGGTGCATAAGATCTTCAGGATCTCCACTCGAAGGTTCTTCCTCCCGCTCGGCTAGTCTGAACTCCACGAGCACGAAATGCCGAAGCAGTTTCAAGAGCTTGGACATGCACATCACGGACAGAGATCCTTGAGTGACAAGCTCACGAGGATTGCACGCCAGCACGAACTTTCGCAAGTGGTTCTTTCCTCCGAGCTTCAGGAAAGATTCACTCCATCGATTCACCGTGCCGATCATGCCATCTACTCCTTTTGTGCTCTCGCGTACAGCACTCTCGTCGTCGTCAGTGGGCTCAGCATCCGGTCGCGCATCGCCGCTCACAGCAAAGCGCTCAACCAACTCGAGCTGGTACAGCAGCTTTGGCGAGCAGGATAAATCCAACATCGCATCCCAGTCAAACGATGCTGGGAAAGTCCGAATAGAACCGTCGATCCCAAGCGCATCGTCCAGCGTCCGCGTCCTCTTCTCCATCCCGGAATCAGCTGCAAGAAGCTTCAATACCTTCCAAGCTTCCTCGCATATTCCAACTCGCTGCGACAGATGAGTGAATAGCAGTTGAAGATACCGCCCGTTGCTTGAAATATCCGATTTCAGCGCATGCCAGTCGCTGTCAGTCCCTGCGACGGTCCCTCCCGCTGTAGTTTTCACCACCGATCCACTCGACTCTCGAGCAGGTCGCTGCACGTGACCGACCGTGTCACTTTCTACTTTCGAGAGCATGATCGCTTCCACGTAGTTGACACGCTTGTGCTGTCCATTACTTGAGAGCGGAGCTGTGCTCGCGGAAGAAATCTTCGCCGTTGAAGGTAGAGCGCTTGGCAAAGCCAGCCCTGAGCTGAAAACCCGAGCCTTCTCCAACGTAAATTTGTCATGCCCTTGAGCTGTCAGCTTGGTCTTGAACTCGTTCACGATCCGAATTCGATCCGCTGGATGTCCAGTATCCTTGGCGATTCGATCACGAAGCTCTCCAACCAAGGATGTCCTTCGCATTTGGTAACGAAACGGAACTGCTGATCGTCCGTCCTGCGTCCTCACGTGAACGACGAGCTCTTCTGGTCCATCTCTCAAGCCACCTCCTGATTGCGCTGCTTCATTGGATTGGACCACAGATTGGAACAAAAAGGTTCCAAGCAAAACCAACAACCGATGCACTTGCTCAGCGTCTTCTTCGTCGACATCAGACGCCTGCTTCTGCTCCAGCCGCTCAAAACAGCCGTTGACGAAGTCTGCCCACACTTCCCGCCGAACAAGCTTCGACCCAACGTGCATATGGAGGTAAATCAGGTGGTTGATCGCTTCCTGGCTGACATCTTCACTTCCAGCACAGAGTGCAATCTCGTACAGGGTTTCCAAGCCTTTCAGATTAAAAGACTCGACCACAAACTTTCCTTTCGCTTCGTCTTGACTTGGAGCACCGACGCTTAAAGTGCGTTGACCACTGCCACTTGTCCCGGTGCTCGAAATGACGCGCTCGTTCGTATTGATCAACCGAAACAAGCGCTCGAATGCCCAGAATGCTTGCTTGCCCATGTTTTTCACGTCCAGGTGAATGCCGATGTCGCCGACATCCAGAGTGTCTGGCTTTCTGGTAAGGGACAGATAGATTTCAGTCGTAACCGAGCTCGCAAAAGCGCTGTTTCCGGAATACGCGCGATGGACGAAGTTGCTCGGATCGGGAATCACGCTGGTAAACCATTCAAAGAATACTTCGCGCTCCTCGGGTGTATTCTCCGCTCCATTGAAGCACTTCCAGACTTGCTCCATCAACGAATACGACAACTCTACTTCTGATCTTGTCACGATGTAGCCAAGAAAAGACAGCCGTCTTCGCATCGAACGCTCGTGGAAACTCAAGTCGCTGCTGCCTCGCGAGTTCGTCATGTAGTTTTTGATTTCCTCAGCGACGACCAAAATGATCCCGTATTTCGAATTCAGATCTTTCAGCAAATCGCTCGGTGAAGCACTGGCGCGAGAAGATCCAAACGACGCAGCTCTCGGCAAAGAAAGCCCTATCGACGACGGTGCCGACACTGTGCTTGCTTCATTTCCGTAGCCATCTGCAACTCTCTGGATCAAACTCATTGACGTTTCAACAAGCACTCCATCTTTGATGTTGTCGGCGCATTTCTTGAGGTACTCGCTCAGCAGTTTCTGCTGCTCTTTCGACGACGGCGACGACGAATTCGCTGCAGCCCACAACTTTTGGATGTAGTTCAGCGAAGCAGCGAGAACAGTTTCCACTTCTGAGCGCATCGCAGGTCTTATCGAGCTTGCCTCCGGACTGCTACCGCTGCTCATATCATGCCCGTCCAAGATGCCATTCCACAGCAGACAGCACCCCAGATTCACCACCTTGTTCAGCACGTCGACGTCTTTTTGAGCACTGGAGCTCAGCTTTGAACCGCCCGTGACACCGACCAGAGAGCTCAAAGTTTTCTTCGTCCCGGAGGCTTCGATTTCCACAACTTGCTTCGACGCGATCATGATGATGCGCTTGACAAACTGGGTGAAGAGCTCGTCGTATTCGCCTAGAGGGACTTGGGTGAGCAGCACCATCACCACATCGATCAAGTCAGCGGAAATCACTCCGCACAGAGCGATCAGCATGTCGAACACAGTTTTCCTCCCGGAACGCAGCTGGTTCATCCCGGTTCTCCACAAAAGCACAATGTGCTTCTCATTCAGCAAACCGTTCGCTGCAACGAACGCGTAGATCTTCTTCGAGCGTCTCAGAATCTCCAAGTGCGTTCCTTCTTGAAGCTCGTATTTCGCGCAGGTGTCTTTGTCGCCCATGATGACTTCTAATACATCCGAGGTGGAAAGCCACTCGACAACGTACTTCACACGAAGCCACTTCGCAACTGGATGATTTCCAGCAGACGACGATGAGAAGTCACCATTTCCGCCCAAGAACGATCCACTCGCAGAAGAAGAGGAGCGCCGCATCCCCAAACTCGTCTTTTTCTGAAGATCCTCTCGTCTCTGAGCCATGACAATAAGATCATTCAGGCGCGCTATCCCCAGCAGTCTCTGAGCTAGGAAGGGACAGCAGATGAACTTCTTGGACAAATCCAAGTGGAACACCTCGATCGCTTCGGCGAAAAACACATCGCACACGGACGAGCTTGGACCTTCGGACCCGCTGTATTCGTCTGGATCGGACTCGGAGATGGAGCCGTTCGAGCCACTGAGCAAAACGCCATCGCGATACAACATGTCGAGCATGCCAACAATGTGGTCGACCAGACCTTCGTCATCTTTCAGTTCTTCGCCATTCATTCGGCGAAGACGAGCGAACGTCGCGTTCAGGAAATCCCGAAAGAAGTCCTCCACTTGAGTATCGATAGATGATGCCGAGCGTCGCTTACTGCTTGAGCTTCGTCGGCGCTTGTGCTGCACCAGACAGGGCTTTGCCTGGTAAAGCAACGAGCAGAAGAGCGCCACTTCCCTCAGTGCGATCCCACGAAGCGCGAGTCGTTGCAGAATGGCGCGAAATCCGCCGGCTTGGAGGAATAAATCCACATTGTCCACGAAGTAGAATGAGCGGCACGGGTGGCGGGACGGAATAGTCCCAAGCACATCAGGACTTGCCAGATACGAGGTGTAGACAAGCTTCTGGTACCTCGTCGCCGAGTAGGTGCCGGGGTACTTGATGTAGAAGTACATGCACGAGTTGTGTCCATTCAAGATCATCCGGAGAAGCGCGAGCAGATGGATCATGACAGGGTCCGAGCTTGTAGGAGGCGTGTCGCTGCTGAGAAGCTTCGCGACGAGATTCTTGATCACGTGCTGATGGAACGAATTCATATCTTCTGCCATTTCGCTCGAGAAGAACATGCACAGCAGCGACTTCTCCACGAAAGGAATCAAGTGGCGCGGCAAATACGACTCGTGGTTGTCCAGATCGTAGAAGAACTGATCGAAATCTTCGCGGGCTTGCTGGAGGTCCTTCAGTCCGACGTTCCACATACTTCCTTGCTTTCTCGTGAACGGATACGACGGAGACGTGTACAAATTCACATTTGTGCCGAGCTTTGCGACGCGGTTGCGGCACGTTGCACGCGCTAGGTACTCATCGCGGCCTTTCTTCCACGTTGAGATGCTGACCCGGATCTCTGTCGGCGAGATGCTGATGATCTGACCGATGCTCCACTTTGTTGCAGAGATGTCTTTGACTTCAATCCAGTTGCCTGCTTTCTGCGTCGTGATGGACCACTTCGAGTTGGCGAAATCTTCTTGACTCAGGCGTCGGTAGCAAAGATACGTTCGCAGTTCCTCTGCCATGCATACAAACGAACAAAGCACAGTGGTTAGCAATAGATGCGAGCAAAGCAGAAGTACCAACACTGGCACGATCAGCATAGACTACGTACTTCCTCCATTCGAAGCAGAGCTGCTGATAATCGGGTCGGGTAAATACTCGAATCCCTCAGGGATGTCCTTCAAATCTCGAACCACTCGGATCTCCTTGAGCGGATAGTTGGACTCTCTGGATGCGCCTGCAGATACCGATGATGCCGATGACGCCGGTGGCGACGAGGATGATGTTGCAGACGACACAGATGCCGACGATGACGACGACGGCGGTCCCTGCCAGTCCACATTTTGGTACCACACAAAGAGTCCTCGCTGGCGGTCGATCGGTTTGTCCATCCTCGTCCACCTCGGCGCAGTGTCTTTCACTCTGCTCGATCTTCTGGATCCCTGTGCACTGTCACGCGAACTGCTGCTGCTGCTATTGCCTCTCTCCTTTGAATGATCGCTCTCTGGCGGAGGCGACCAGTCTTCCGGCTCAACGCGCAACTGCGTGATGCCGCGCGCCGTTTCCGCCCCATCGTTCCCGCTCGCCGCCGACGAGCTCACAGGCAGCTGCTTGCGAGCCGCACTCGCAGGACTCGCTCGCCCACCCGCACTGCCGTTGCCGCTCATGCTGCTGCTGCTGCTGCCCGCGCTGCTCGTGAGCTTGTACCAGAGATACGTGTGCGGCGTGACCTCGGCGGCGCTTCCTTCGGCTGTCGTCACGCGGTGGAACCCGCCCCCAGCCGCGAGCGCGTTGCCGTACGTGACCTCCAGCGCGCCGATGTAGTCATAGTGCATGGCAACAGACCTCGGATCCTCCTTGAGACGTACGCACACACCCACACAGACAGTCGTAGATCAGGAGAGATGGCTGCGCGCTTGCTCCTTTCCTCGCCTTTGCTTTTCGCTTCCTTCTTTCCTTTGCTTGAACTTGTTTCTTTCGTGGGGGAGCTTGCGGATCAGTGGCGCTAGCCATAGATCAAGTGGTGAAATTGAAGTCACTCGCTTCGACACAAACTGATGAGATCGAATAAACAGCCTGTCTATACTGAGAAAGCATACTCCTGCGTTTATCCAGTAGCTGCAGAGTCGAATAGAGTACCTCTATAAATCTGCATTGCCAACCTTGGAGAATAGGTGGTTGAAGTTTTTCTTCATGTTGTCACTTCGATGGCGACTTGAAATGCAGGTGTCTGCAGCCACCACACGCTGAATAACAGCACCAAAGCGCGTCGATCCAAGGTAGTACGTGACGTATTCAACAAAGACGCAAAGAGCTCTTTCAACTAGACTAGTGTACACCACTTCTTTTGTTTTCTCTCAGTCGCTACGCAGCAACACGAAGGAGCACCGAGCAGCGAGTTGGCTGCGGGTGTGCGCAGTGTTCAGGACTGACCGCCATTGCTTTCGCCGCACAGTGACACGGCTGATCGCCAGCTCACTCTCTTACGCCTGCACTCGGACCGCGATCGAGCCGCTCGAGTCGTTTTCCAGCTCATCGTCGTCCTGTTTGCCCTTTCCGGCACCA
>JAASFO010000138.1:0-36690 GCA_023333815.1 Globisporangium recalcitrans
CTCCTTCTTCTTCTCTTTCTCTCTCTTTCTCTCTCTCTCTTTCTCTCCCTCTCTCTCAGAGGGCAGATCACCTGATCAGCATCATGACAGTTAGCCACCCGCACATACAAACGTCCATGAACCTTGTGGCTGTGCAGTGGAATCTGAACTCTGAAAAATCGAACAAATATGGACAAAGCCTCGCGAGTATGTCACGCTGTCTGTCGCGGAGTTGAGATCCCAAGACTGAGACGCTCACACAATCGTTTTGCTCATTCCCCAGTTTGCGACTCGAGCGCCAAGGCACCGCGCACCACACCTACAACCCCGCGTCTCCCGGAAGAACAATGAAGTTCCCACTGCCGCCCAACACGTTTCCTACCGTGGACCTCTCGGCGCAGGACGCCAAGACGATCGAGGCGCTCGCGGACTTCTTCGTGCAGGACACGATGGAGCGGTACCAGGACCACCGCGTGAACGACCGCGGCGTCGTGAACACGAACCGCTGGAAGGTGATCAAGCAGCGCGAGGACGTGCGCGTCTACCGCGAGCGCAGCTCTGCCGCGGCTGCAACGGCGCCGTCGGCGGCTGCTACGAACCCCGCAGTTGACCCTGGCAACGCGGAGATGGGCAGTGGCTCGCAGGCGATGCCGCTGCTGCTCACGTTCGGCACGATCCAGGGCAACCTGGACGACGTCATGTACGGCGCCATGAACCCGACGGTCGACGGCATGAAGCTCAAGTCCGCGTACGTGGAAGACGGCTTTGTGGACTGGGCTGTGCTCGCGACGCTGATCAAGCCGTCCCCTCGAGAGCCGCTTCGTGAACTGAGCATCAAGTGGACGGTCAAGGGTCACCCGCTGCTCATCGGTGCCGTGATGCGCATCCGCGATACGCTGTACATCGAGTCGATCGGCATCATGCGCAACAAGGACGGCGAGCGCATCGGGTACCACTTGCAGCACTCGATTGAGCTGCCAGCGGCGCGCGAGCTCCTGGAGCTCAACATCGTGCGCGCCAAGATCTCGTTTTGCCACCTGTTCCGCCAGAAGAAAGAGGACGTCGTCGAGGTGTACGTGCGCGGGTTGATCAGCATCATGGGCGACGCCCCCGCGAGCTTCGCGGCGCTCACCTCGGCCGAAGTGTCCGTGTCCGTGTGGAAGAACGTGCACTGCGCCAAGATGAAGAAGCTCTCGTGGCTGCTGCGCACAAAGAGCGGCGCGTCGACGCGCGAGCGACAGAGCACCTCCGCGTGCTGTGGCGCGTGCTCCCGGCCGCTCCCGTCGGCGCTGAGCGTCATGTCGTCCAAGTCCAAGACCTGCCGCGTCTGCTTCGAGCGCGTCTGCTCGCGCTGCTACCTGACCGAGCGCGTGCACTCGACGTCGGCGTACTCGGACAAGGTGATCCACCACAAGACGGTCTTCTGCATCAACTGCGTCAAGGCGGCGTCGCGCACGAGTGCCCAGGACGTGGCGATCGCGGAGATGGTCGAGGCCGAGCGGGACCTGGCCAAGCACCCGAGACGCAGCACTTTTGGAGGGGACATGACATTCTCGAGCTCGCACTCGGACTCATTCTCCTCGTTCGGCAACGGGAGCAACCGGAGCGCCTAGAGCGAGCGAGCAGCTTTGAGCTGATTGAAGAGACCAGAGGTAGTCAGCTAGCTGGGTTCTCTCTGCTCTGCTCTCTGCTCTCTCACTCCACTCTCACGGAAGCAGAACATAGAGGATGTTGTCAGGGAGAGTGGTTTGATGCGTCTAGTGTCGTGGGTTTATAGTTAATAGTATGAAAGTGTTTGCGCGTCTACGAGTTTGGGTCTGGGCATCGGCATCCCTCTGCTCTTGCACAGGCACCTCCAGCAAACACCTTCGTCGTGGCTAAAGCTGAGGCAATTCGCGCAGCTCGTGGCAGTCCAGATCAGCTTCGCGTGCATCCTCTACCCAGTGCACACGCTCCGCAGACAGCGTTCGCGCTGCTGCTGCTGCCAATGATGAAGCTGACAGCAAAGAACGTGATGAACTCTGTCTTCACTCGGAAAAGTGTGCAGATTGTACTGATTTAAGTGTCTTCGATTTGTTTTGAAACATGTACTGGTTTAAGTGCGCTGACTTAAAATGCGCTGACTTAAAATGCGCTGACTTAAAATGCGCTGACTTAAAGCAACAAGAAAACAAAAGCACATCTTCTTTTTTGTGATAAAAGAGGAAAGGAGGAAAGACCTTTCCGATGCATTCCTCAAAACGCCTTTATTTGAAAGCACTTTGCGATATTCCTCAATCCAGAAAACAATGCGCAATTGTGATGGCACACTTGTGGCTGCGTTCCGCGCACAAATTGGCGCGTTCCTCACGCGCGCTGAGCGCTGCAGCCTCGCGCGAGCGTCCAAGCTGCTCCGAGCGCTATGCGAGCAGCCTTGTAACGCACCCGAGCACGCTGCTGACCTCTACTCCTGCTCGAGTACAGGCGAGAACGCTGCGAAGGTCGCAGAGCTCCACGCATGGTTGGTCCACAACTGCCGCGACCAGCACGGCAAGAATGGCTCTTCCGTGAAAGGAGCATCGAGGCGGCGACAGCGCGAGCCAGCGATGGTGAGTGCACCGAAGCTCGGCGTCGTGATGCGCGATTTGGTGCTTGTCGCTCTTGGCATTCGCGCGTCGTGTCTGGTGGATTGTTGCGCGCTGGATTCGCATTTCGTCGCGTTCCTGTTGGAGACGCTGACGTCCGCAAACCTGCGAGAAAGCGTGTGGGGCAAATTCGGATGCTCCTTCCACCAGGTGTATGCTTTGGTTCTTGACGGGAACGTGTTCTTTGCGAACGCGCCGCAGTTTCTCACCCAGAAGAGCATCGACGTCGCCTCGGGGCTGAACAACCTGGTTGTTGTGAATGTCAGCGCGCATTTACGAGAGCCTCAAGTCATTCTACCATGCAAAAGTAGTGTCAACAGCTCAACGGCCAGAGCGGACGACATCCGTGAAGCAGTTGAGACGATCTGCCACAAGCTGGTAGATATGGTCCTGGACAACACCAGTCGCGTTAGCGGTGGCACTCGCGTTCTTGATCTGCAGAAATCCAGAGTCTCGACGACCGCGCTCGCCGGTATTTTGCTCTGCTACCCGGTGATCTACGATCTGCACGACTCAAGCAGCTCCAATTCAGAGACTGGCGGCGATGATGGCGGCTGGGAGGTCCAAGAGAACTGTCTGAGCATGTGCCCGCTGTTTGTGCTTCAGACGTCGATCAGGTAAGCTGAGCGTTTCTGCTGTCTCTTTGCTTCGTTTACGTACATTGAGCGCTGACTCCACAATGTGCACCACTCATGTCGCCAGTAGCGCAGACGATGCTACGCCGAGTCTTTCTTCGCCACATCTGGATCATCCTTCGTCTGCTTCCACGACAGTTCTCCTTGAGTTTTCCATTCCACAATGCGTGCTAGAGAAGCCTCCGCGATCCAGCGAGCCGCTCGCTGTTCCTTCTGAGTACCATTTCGATGGGAATGGCGATGCTAAAGCCAGCAGCACATCGACGACTCTGCCGACGCTGGCGTCGCTGCGAGCGATCTGCAAGCTCCAGGTCGCACACGCTCTCCGAACAGCAGACTCCGCGGCTTCAAGTTGCAGCAGCAGCGCTGGTAATGCGAGCATTCGCGCGCGTGGTGCTGCAGGTCGCACTGCCAGCAGCATCCTTCCCAGCGTCCATGTGGTCGCGAGAACACTCGATCGCGTCGCGCTCTGAGCCTCAGCTGTCGTCGTCGTCACTGACAGTTAGTGCGCGCGCATATTGCGACAGGCAGCTGAAGCGTGAGGGGCAACAGCTTCATAAACTGAATGTGTGCGAGAGCAAATCCCTGTTGCTTGTTTCTCTCTCTCTCTCTCTCTTCACATCTGAAAGGATCCATCCAGTCAGAAAGCTGACCGTCACTCTGTAAATATTGAACCTAGAGCACTGACTCCCACTTCAAAACCTGTCGTCTGGTATCGTAATTTCCCAGTGTGCTGTGTCTATCTATGCAAGATGCAGCTTCAAACAGGTGTCCAGTCGCGAAATTTCGCTGTGTGCGTTTGTCTGTGTTTGTGTTGTTGTTGTCGCTGTTGCTGTGTGAGGCACCGCTTCGATACTTTTGAGGTTTCCCATACAACACAACAGCAACAGGCAACAGACGCGCGCAGAAAGCGAGAGGAGCGACGCAGCAGCAATGGGCACCGCCGCGTCCAAGGAGCGCAAGTTCTTCCGGTCCTGTACGTGCACGTGTGTCTGCTCACGAGGGAGCTATGTGTGTGTGTGTGTGTGTGTGTGTGCTGCATCTGCGGTCGACGCGGGCGTAGCTCTTGGTGGTCGATTGCCACATGAGAGGGGGGAGAAGGCGAAAGATCGTGTAGTATGGAGCTCACTGGGTGTTACTACGCGTGTGTGTGGATGTGTGGATGTGCAGTCGACTCAGGCGAGTTCACGGTCGCGTGGCTGACGTTCAAGGTGAGAAAGGAGGACGCGATGTGTAAGTGTCAGTGATTTATTGTACTTACTGACCGGGATGAATGGGGTCGTGCGAATAGGGCGATGCGAAAGAAGACCATGAGCACCGGCTGATGGCAAGGAAAGAGGGGCTGCTGTCGTCCAAGTTGCTGCGCGGGCTCTTTGGAGGTACGAGTTACTCATTGATCCTTGCATGGATGCAACTGCGATTGGGCGGAAAGGTTGCGCGATCGCACAGCACGCTGTGCAGCTTGTGTTTCTTGGACACTGTGTGCATTGCTTGTGGTGTTGTCTTAGGAGTGAATGCTGATATGGTCTGCGTGTTCTTCTATTCTGTGTGGCGATTGCGCAGATGTAACCATGAAGTGCTTCGAGGTTTGTCCAGGAGAGTACATCTCAACAGAAGCGTTCATTTGCATCCTGGCGCTCTGCTATGTGTAAGCTATCGCTGCTGTCTATGGCTGTTCTCCGCATGCTGCTCAAGGCTATTGCAGAAAGTGTGGCTCATTTGTTGTTTTTCCTTGCTGCTGCTTCAGTGGGAATACGGAAGACCGGATCAGCTACATGTTCACAATGTACACGATCGTCTACTCGACGGAGAGGTTTGTGGCGGTGTCAGTTAGCCAGCTACACCATTCGAGTGGATCTGCAGTATCTTAACCATTTGTGGAATCTGCGAACTGCCGTTTGTGCCAGGGACGAGGGGTTCATCTACGAGAAAGACTACCTATACTTGCTGGAGTACTTGGAAGGCTTCAACTTCATCCCAAAGGTATGGCAGCGACTTCTCTTCATACGCCATGCACTGTTTTGCGATGTGTCCAACTCCCGCTTTTCCAAAATCGGTTGTGTGTGTGTGTGATAGAAATTCCATGCCGCATTTGAAGAGTGTCACATCCCGATGGGCAGCATGCTGACAAACTCGCAGTTTGTCGTATGGGTTCGCCAACACCCCATCCTGATGGACGTAAGGTTTTTCTCTTTTTGAGCTGCTACCTGGCGGAAAGATGGCATTTGGAGTGTCTAGCTCACAAACTACCTCGTCTACTTTGTCTGGTTAGTACCTCGCGAACCACTTGCCTCCATCGCCACTGCCGTCAAGTCCACTTTCGGTTCGCACGAGCGATGAGCTGCGTTCAAATGTGTACGTCTGATGTCTTCCTTTTTTGTCAAAAGTTGACACTTGCAAGCCCTCTAATCGCTAGTTTGCTTGTGTTATTTGCACCACACTCACAGCGACCCGCTGAATCACAGTCCGTCGTGCCGGATGGACAAGCAGAAGGGCGGACACTTCAGCTCGTTCGACTTCATTGGAGGTGAAGACAGCGGTGAGGACTCGGATGAGCTCTACGACTCGGACCAGATCTCGGAGATGGAGGAGTTTGCCGGGAGCTTTCATGAGGGTGGATACTCGGACTCGCACGACGACACGAGCTATGCGCAGAGCAAGGAAGAGAACGCTATTGGGCTCATCATTAGCCACGACGACGACGATCGGCAAACTTCGCGAGCTGCACCGCCCACGCCTCTTTCCGGTGAGGGCGGGGATCATGGTTTTAATCGCACCTCTGGACGAGGATCATCTGCATCATTGCGATCGCGAGGTGTCCAGAAAATGGGTCGAAACATTGGGAAAGCAGTGGGCGGCGGCATTTCGAAAGTCGGTCGAAGCATTTTGCACGTTGGCAAGTCGCAAGTTCACAACAACAGCCATCCAAAACCGGCGACTGGCGGCAGCGAACCAGATCCAGGCGCAGCATCCTTGCTCTATGCAGGGTACTCGTTCTCGTCCGAGTCGCAAATGAGCAAGAACTACGTGTGCGGCTACTTGCACAAGATCAGCGACGGGAAATGGTCCAAGCGGTCGTGGCATCGGAGGTGGTTCGTGCTCGACCGGCAGAATGGCGTGCTGTCGTATTACCGACACAACCCGGCAGATTTGATCTCCGCAGCTCCCCATGGCAACATTGTCCACATGGACGATGACAGCGGAGCGGAAGATGGCAACTCGCCGTCCAAAATCGCTCAGAACCTGAATCCAAGTGTAAATCCTGATGTGGGCACTGCTGGGAAGCAATTTGTTCGAGAAGAGGCGAGCGCGACTGTCGCCAGGCACTCGCTAGATTCCGACCAAACCGCGCAGCAACAGCAACAACACAATATGCTGTACTTGTGCAAGACCCACCCGTGGTATCGAGGCGAATTCGACCTGAACGTGGACAATGTGTCGCTGCTGTTTGAGAAGTCGCTTGCGAAAAGCGCGCCGACGAGCTACTTCTTCCAGGTCTCCACGCTCTCTCTGCATGAGATTGATTCCAAGCGAGGTGTACAATACAAGGTACGCTCAACCCTCCTCTGGTTTCTGTGTGGCATCACATCAACTTGGCTACCACTGATCTGCTATTGTTGTTGGACAGCTGTGTGCTGATAACGAAGCCGACTTCGACCTATGGACGCACGCGATTGCCACAGCAATAAATCGAAAGCACAGTCAGAACGCTTCGCATGGTGGAGGTACGCCGATGCTTACTCGAATAGTCCGTGACGGATTTGTTCATATTGCTAACTTGTTCATTGATGTGGCACATCAATAGCTCCAGTGCTGTCGCACCAACAGCTTTACCGGCAAAAACTGCTTCAAGAACAGCAGGAGCAGCAGCAGCAGCAGAAGGAGATCGCTCCGATGAGCACAGCAGTGATCACACCCACGTCGTCAAATACTGGCGGCGCAGACTCGCCAATGCTCGAGCCCGCTGCCACCGCCACCAGTTTGTCTCCCCGGAAAGCCACCGCTCCATCGCCTCAAAAGCCAATCCCGCCTCCAATCGTCACCCACCAGCTGCACTTGTCATCCTCTCGAGAGGAATCACCCTGGAGACTGGAGGTGACGGTCGAAGGCACGAAGCAGTGCCTGATTGTCGGCTTTGTGGTCAACATGATCGCGATGAAGTGTCTCGCGTCCGAGCATGTCGTGGGCAAGTTCGTGGTGTGCATCACTGTCACCGTGGCGTACGTGCTGAGCATTTACAACCCGAGACCTCGGTTTGCGATGCAAAGTGCGGCCAGCAGAGAAGGAGGAGGACACCGCATTGGAGCAGCGAGCGGCGGGTTTGGGCTGCTCGATGAGAGTGTCGATGCTGCGGTGCTGAACACTGAAGTTGGTTGCTGCGAGGACCCGATAACCTGCTGTCTGCACCGAGCGACTGCAAGTGGTAGCTCTGCAACAGGCAGCGAGCGGCTACTTGGTGGTGGGACTCCCGGTGGGATGCAGTACAACGGCATCCCTGCAGGACGAGCGCTCAAGAAGTTCGAAATGGGCAGCTCCATGACGCAGACGCACATGAACGAGAGCGGTCGCTCCACGAACGTGCCGCACTCTTGGTCGAGCACGAGAGGCGAAACGTTTTCGATCCGAAGCCTGGATTACAAGAAGACGAAGCGAAAAGAGGCGTCGCTGCCTGCGCTCTTTGAGTTTATCGGCTGCGACTTGATCCGGACAGATGGGAAAGTCGACTTGATCTCCCAGCGGGTGGAGCTCCCCGAGGAACTCGCGGACGAGAAGATCTTCATCATCAACGCTCAGGTACGAAAATGAAGAACCACTCGCAACGCACGCTTTGTCAATGATGGACACTGAACTCACACTGACCCGACTATGCCTTGACTTTCGCTTTGTTTTCACCAGTTGCCATCGTATGCACCGAGCGTCTGGGGAGATGCGAGCAGCGACGGACCAGGCTTCAGTCTCGTCCTGTACTGGAAAATCCCAAAAGCCGTTCGCGAGGAGCTCAAGAACCCGACGACTCCAGCGCTGCGCTTGCTCAAGCGGTTCCTCGCTGCGGGCAACGATACGTCGCTGACCGACCGCTTCAAGGTGATCGCGCAGGTGACGAACCAGGACGAGTGCGGCGTGACGGGGATGGGGAAGAAGCTGCTCGCGAGCCACAACTCGACGCCCGTGCTCACGCGACCGCAGCACCGCATCTACCACTTCAACGAAGGCAGCACCGAGATCGTCGTGGACATCCACTCGTTCTCGTACATTGCGCGCCGCGGGATCCACTTGCTGCTGGACAAGACGTCGAAGCTCGTGATCGACATCGGGTTCGTGCTGCAGGGCGAGACCGACGAGGAGCTCCCCGAGCAGATCCTCGGCTGCTGCCGCTTGGATCACGCAGACGTGCAGCACGCGATGGACATGCCGCGGTAGACATTGTGCACATGCTGCGTGGCAGCGTGCTGCACGGAGCCGTTGCGGAGTACATCTCGTGGACCGTGCACACCTAGACGTCCATCGCTTCATCGAGTCCGCAGAGCGCCAGACAGAGGCACTTGTAATAAATAAGAACACTTGCGCTTTCATCAAGGACAGACGACAATAAAATAACAGCGCATGCACTTTAGACAACTGATGGAAGCAAGAGCGCAGTGCGCGGTGGTTCATTAAAGACGATTACAATGTCCATGCTCTTCCTACGACAGAGGAGGTTTGATGATCGGAAAAGGTCAGTTATCCTTACATTGTGCATCACATTTGGAAATCAGACCCGAAAGATGGTTGATTTAAAAAGGTATTCATCAATCCTTTCCCGCTTTCACACACATGCAAGACACGCACGCATTCGCACACAGATATGCAATCGGACGGAAACTGCGTATGCTCGGAGTAAGATTCTCAACAACATGGGCTACTACCCCCATGATTCAGAAACTCTAGTCTGAAAATGAAAAATTGGGATCATCATTGCATACTGAGGCGACAGACAAACACATCATACATAGCATGTACACGCGCAGTTGGAGACGTCGACGGCGGATGGGAGGGACGGCGAGCGAGGCGACACCAACAGCTTGCTGCCTGCTCCTTGCTGCTCTCTGTGATTGTGAGTGTGACCAACTCGTTGCGAAAGACTGAATGCTGAGAGGAAAAGAAACACTTTCGCTCGAGTCATTTCGCGCCATTTCAGACCCGAGCTCGCCTCTCCAGTCATTTGCAGCTGCTCCTAAAATGATGTGGCTGGTTTTGAGAGAAGGGCTCGTCGTCCTAGCTGATCACTTCGCAGCCCTAACTTCGTGTTACCACGTTACTGAGCGAAACATCTGAAAACCGAGCTCTAAATACCCGAAAATAGCACACATGTCGAAATCATCAACAACAAAAATGGCAATTCTGCGCGCGATTTGAAAGCAAGCTCGATGAGGCGCACACAGAGTTCTTCTTCGACTACGAGAGCTCGGCGGCGCTCGTGCGCGCGTACCAGGAGATCGCGATCAAGGCGGGTTTCTGCGTGCGCATCCTGCACTCGGTTCCCGGTCGCCCGAGGCTCCGGCTCTGCTGCGACCGCAACGGCACGTCCAGATCCCATCGCAAGCAGACCCTGACGAAGCGCGTGGGTTGTTCGTACGAGATTCTGGTCCGGAAGCACGCGATCACGGGCAAATGGCGCTTTGTGCGCCGCACGGGCGAGCACAACCACCCGTTCGTGTCCGGCACGCGCTTCCACCGGATGACCCACGCGCAGCGAGAGCACCGTGCGCAGCTGCAGCGCGACGGCATGAAGATCGTCAACCAGGTGGCGTTCATGCGCGCAACGTACCCGACGCTGCTGATCTCGTACCGGGATATTGCCAACGAAGAGGTTCGACTCAAGCAGCTCGCGGAAAAACAGCAGCAGTAGTAGCATTCGTCCACAGAAGAGCTGATTGGTGACGACAGCAAGGCTGATCGTGTCGGCAGTGATCTCGAGGACGATGCACTGGACTCCTCTGGCGACGAAGACATGGAGATCGCGATGCAGCCGCCACCGCCGCAGCAGCAGCCCCACCACCACCACCACCAAGTTCGTCACGTGAGTGGTCGGCATCCGTCATTCAGTTCTGTGGCGACTCAGCATCGACACCTTTCCGAGCGCATCCCTCAGATGTCCACAGCACAGCCTCCGCCACCACAACCACAGATACCTCGACCACCACCAGTACAGCCACCACGTCCGCCGCGCGCTCCTCGCTTCCTAGCTCCATCACCGCTGCAGAAGGTTCTCGAGACTTTGCAGGGGTTCTCCAAGATCACTGGCGCGAGCGACTACGTGTTCACTTACAAAGTGGAGAGAGAGCCTGGCGAGCCGTCCAGCATCGACCGCATCACGCATCTGTTCGTGGCACACCGCAAGTCCCTCGAGCTCGCGCGCGAGTTCCACGACGTGCTCTCGATCGAGCTGGCAAAGCCCAAGAAGATCGGCAACGGCGCGACGCTTCTGCTCTGTACAGCGAAGACGCCGTTTAAAGTCCCATTCTTGTGTGCGGGCGTGTTTATCGACGAGCTGTGGAAGCGCCGCAAGATGTTCAAGCCCGACTACAAGTGGGCACTGGACGCGATCGAAGGCGCGCTTTGTATGGAGAGCAAAGAAGGCTGCTGCGTCGGCGACGCCGTGTCGGTGCTCATGGCGGACACTAGCGATCCAGTCTTGCTCGAAGCGCAGAAGAAGACGTTCCCGAACGCAAGCGTGATCGTCTCGCGCACGCGTACGCGGAAAGCGTTCTCGTACTCGTGGCGGCATTTTTCCCTCCGGAGCAAGAAGTTTGGGACGGCATGATGGAGCGCTGGGATGCTATGTGTGAGGCGCTGACTGAAGATGAGTTCGAGCGGCAGTGGCAGGAGTTCCGAGCCAAAGAGGAGTTTGCTCGCATCCCAGGGTTTTTGACGTTCATAGAGGAGAAAGTGCTGGTGAACAAGGAGATGTTCATGCAAGCGTGGGTTGACCATCGACTCCACCTGGGGTGCGTGAACACGCCACTCACGGACGGTCCGTCGCACGTCTTCAAGAAGAATCCGGACTCGATCCTCAAGAAGTTTCGTCCCCGCCAGGGGATCGACCTGATGAAGCTCTGGGAGGAGTTTGACGCTACAATACAGTGACAAGTATTTTGTGAGTATGGGGCTACCTTCGTTTGATGTGATCCGAGACCGCGTGATGCTGAACGAGCCGTTCGAGCTCACGGATTTCCACCGCTTCTGGTTGATTGAGCGTGTCGATGGGTCGAGTGAGCTGCCGAGGGACTCGCCGCCGCCAGATCCTGTAGTGGGAATACCGAGCGCGGTCGCCCTGTCTCCATTCGACGGAGCGATCCTCAGGCTGCGCGAGAGGAAGTGTTTACAAGCAGCAGACGCAGCAGTTCGATTTCTCAACCAAATGCGAAAGAAAATACAGGAAGTGTGTATTCTGCTGCTACTGTTAGCTCTTCGTCGTCCCGCTTTATCCTACTGCGGCACGAGAAGGTATGGCTGCGATAGCCCACGATAAGTGCAATCATGCAGCGAGCTGTCTGCTAACTTGAGCCAGTCCTCTTCCTTGATGATGCCAACCAATAGCTGAAAGCTACGAAATCACCGTCATCACATCGGAACAAGCACCAAGACGGTGCTTCGAGCAACAACAACAGCTCTACCAAGCTCTTCTACCCTGAAGGCGTGCGCGAGACTCAAAGCAGACCCGAGAAAGGAAGCCTGCAAGCACTCGGTAGAGATGTGAACTCCAAATTCGAGGTGAGCAGCCTCATGCGTTTGAGTCACTGAACCAGAGTCAAAGACAACAGCAGCGCTAGTCTCTGCACCGGAGGAGTGGAATCTCAACTCGCCACGACAGCGCCTCCAGGTCGCCGAGATGGTCATGCGGAAGCTCTATCGGAAAAACCTGCAGACCGAAGAGCAAGTCGCCAAGCTGAAGGAGGAGAATGCGCAGCTGGTGCAGAAAATGCAGCAGCTCGAAAAAGAAGCCACAATCGCAAGTGAGAGCAACTCACAACCTCTTGCTTCGAGCAGAAACGAGTCTGAGTCGAATCGCGGGAACCAGGTCGACGACCAAGTCGGATCAACGTCGACTACTGCTGTGATAAACAGCAACCCGGCACTGCAGCATTCGTTCACATGTGCTTCATGCATTCAATTGTCGCAGCAGCTGCACATCGCTGGCAGTCCCCCCAACTGACGAACCCCCTGACACTCGAGAGTGTCACGCGGATAGACGAGCAGCAGCTCGACTACCTCCGCCACTTGGCCGCCGAGCAGGACAAGACGATCGCGTCATTGAAGATCCGCATCGAGGATCTGTCCAGCCAACTGGACACGGCAAAGCGCCAGCTTCAGCAGCAGACTCTGTCTCACTCGCACAGTTCTTCTTCTTCATCATCTTCAGGGCGAGGCGGGAAGTCCTCAGCCCCGCGCCAGACCGTGAACCGCCTGCAGAGCAAGCCCCAGGACGCGCTGTCGGAGTCCGAGCGCCAGAAGATCAACTACATGAAGATGAAAAAGGACTTCCAGCACTTGCTCGGCCACAAGACCAAGACGTTGTACGAGAACCCGGAGCAGCTCGACGCGAGTGCTCGCGAGCTGCTGGTGGAGAAGAAGCTCGCGCAGATCGAGAACGAGCACTCGCAGAACCTGTCGGTGTACAACGGCAAGCTCTACGAAGTGGAGCAGCAGACGTGCGAGTCGTACGTGCAGAAGAAGATGATGGAGGAGGAGGTGCAGCGCATCGCGCAGGAAGTCAAGCAGCGCGACGAGGTGGACGTGCAGATCGAGCAGTGCATGGTCGGCGTCTTCGAGCGACTGCGGCAGGTGGAGATGGAGAATGTCCTCCTGAAGACGACAACCATAGCAACAGCAGGAGGACAAGCACAAGCGACTGTTGCATCAACCGCGACAACACCATTGGGGGTCAACGGTAAAACATATACCAAGTACTAGAACGACGACGACTTGCTTGACTACTGCTACTTCTTGAGCTCGGTGGTCCAGATCAGCGGGTGCGAGTTCTCGACGTGGACGACGGCGTGCGCGTCGTCGACGTGGTTCGAGCTGCTAATCAGACCGCCAAATTTCATCTCCTGGCCGTCCAAGTTCCACTTGAGCCCCGTGGTCGTCGTGGCCGTGCAGGCGCCGTCGACGGGGATGAGCCCGCACGTTCGCGCTTCAAAGTGGAAGTTCGGCTCGATCACGTGGCGGTAGCCAGGCAGCAGCAGCCGCGCCGTGGTCTCTTCCGAGAGCAGCGCGACCTGCTGGAAGTGGTCGTTCCAGCGGAAGAGCGCGTTGATGTTCTGCATTTCCTGGTCAAAGCGTCCGCCCATGGCGCCGAAGATCATGACCGAGAACTTGCCTTTCTCCGGCGCGCGCTCCTGCAGCTCGTAGATCAGCTCCATGCACTTGTCGAGGTCGTTGTTGTCCTGGTTCGGATCCTGGATGATCTGCGTGCCCTTGGCGTCGTAGAATGCGCGCACGTCGTCGCGCAGCGAGTCCAAGTCGCCCTTGATGTACTGCGGGATGACCAGGTTCTGCGCCTCCACCTGGACGCTGCGGTCGTAGAGGCGGTTCGCGCCGCCGTCCGCGCAGAGCGTCAGCTGCGCGTTGCTCCAGAGGTTCCAAAAGAGCTCGCTCGCGTGGATCTTGGAGTGCGGACCGATCTGCTTCTCGATGTGCCACGAGCAGTGTGACGCGTTCAGCAGCAGCACAGCGAGCCGCGGCACCGTGGAGCGGAACTGCGCCGGGTCGGTCCAGAACAGGTTCGAGTGGGTCTTTGTGGCGGGCGGTGCACACGTCGACATCGTGCGGGCGGCACGGGTGCACGTTGTAGATGAAGGTGATCGATGAGCGAGAGGCGCAGCAGAGGAGAGCACTGCAGCGCGACGGTGATGACGCTGCGAGAGACGAGATGGAGGACGCCACCAACTGCAGATCTTTCTCTGCATTCGCTTGATGAGTTCAACAGTTGGATCTACTATTGTCTGCTTGGCAAAGGAACCTGTGTTGCATGAATATCACTTCGTGGAGGTTCTAGGTGAATCAGAAGTACTTTTATCGGAGAGCACCAGTTGTCAACACCAGTGATTCTTTCGAAAAACCACTTCCAAAAAGTAACTTTTGGTGGTGATGATGTAGCATTTTTACTTTTGACATGTTGATTTTTGCACTGGAAATGAAAAAAGTGACTTTGGTGAAGTCCATCAGATCCTGCTTCTCGTCCATCGCGAGTCCTCGGTTCTTGATCAAAGCTCTTGCGGATGTCGTGGGGATCGCGGACGGATGGCGAGCATACTCTGTGAGGAAGGTTACGAGGGGTGCCTGTACAGGAATGGCAATATTGCTGTCTCCCCCCTTTCATCTAGTAACAAATCCGGACCCCTCGATGACCATGACAAGAGTCTGTTCGCTGAGTGCAGTGAAATGAAGATTTTACCAGACGAGACTGCACCGGGCGAGATCTCCACAGACGAGAGCGCAGCAGGCGATCTCATCCAGATGGACGCTCCAAGAACCTCTTCAGGTCGACGGACTCCATTTTTGCATTGACCAAGTCAGCTCTCCACCACCATTGTGAAAGCTGCGCGATTCGGTCAGTCGATGCACCAATGCGCTGACTTGATACTGTGCGCATGCGTTGAGGCTCGCAAGTCGCGAGTCTTCGGGTTTACGCTGCCTCAAGCAATTCTCTCCAGCACACTTGCAGTCGCACTCAGAGCCTCTGCTTCTTCTTTGGCGGGTCTTCTGGGATCTGCTGTGCACTTTCTTGATCCTGGACGAACCAACGGAACGAGCGAAGCCATATGGCTGGGTGGCGTCGCAACAGTCAACTGACAGATCTCATAGTGAAAGCAAGAGAGTCAGCACCTGCAGATTCCGCTGATCTTGCTCGACTCAAGTGTCCGCTTCGCCAGCTGGCCATCTCGATGTCTTATTCAAGCTGGAACATTTGGACTGAAAAGTCTCTTTATACTGCGCGATAATAAACGTACGACACAAAAGCTGCTGCACGATGACCCTTGTAACATAGCTGCGTGCCTGCATGTTCTGGTTGTGCCCAGTTTCCAAGGTGATAGCTGAGGAAGAGATACTCCAGCTGCAGATGGATAACGCGAAGAAGCTGCGTTCCCGCTCACTGCTGACTTTATTAATCCGCCTTCGCGCCGTCAGTCACGACGCTTTGCACTCACGATTTGTATACTCTCGGCTCTGTTCCCCTTCTCAATCATCAGATCGTTGATCGCGGAGCACAAAGGTGCGGTGCTGCCATCTGCTCCTACAGCGGGTGTGCTCATGGCACCCGTCCCTACAGCTTTCGGTCGCGAGAACCAGCAGCGTCGCCTCTACATGTCCATCGCAGCATTGGTGCTGGTCACACGCTGGGAATCACCACTACCTAACTGCTCATTCCGCATTTTCCAGCCCAGCAACCAGCTCATTCCCTCATTCCCCACTCGAGCCAACTGATAGCGCCATGATCGCCAACGTCAAGATCGCCGTCTTCGCCGCCGCCTGCGCCGCTGTGCTCGTCTCGCAGACCTCCGCCAAGCCAGCGTACAGCGCCAAGATCCCGAACGGCGAAGCCATGGGCAAGTCGCTCGGCCACACCTCGGACGACTACACAGCGTTCGGCACGATGTTCTCCAAGGCGAGCCTGTCCTGGAGCGCGGTGTGCAAGCAGAACTGGCCTGGCGCTTCCATCACGGTCGGTGCCGCGCTCGGCGACCCGTGCTGCAAGTGGACCGAGGGAGCCAAGCCAGACCACGTGCTCTCGGCGCCTGACGCGAAGGGCTCGACGTGCGCTGCGGCCACCACTGCTCCAGCGGCCACCACTGCGGCTCCAGCGGCTACCACTGCGGCTCCAGCGGCCACCACTGCGGCTCCAGCTGCCATCGCGAAGGTCACCACCACCCCAGCACCTGCCGCTACGACTACCTCCGCGACCCCGAAGGTGACGCCAGCGTCCACCAAGGCGACCGGCGGAGCCAAGACCCCAGTGGCGCCTACCATCCCAGGCGGCCAGCTCTGCGAATAAGCTTTTGACAAAGCTTACATGTGCGCGTCACCTGTCCTGTCTAGCCAACCCCCAGTCAGTCTATCTTCCGAGGGCTCCCAGCGAGAAGACGCGTGTCGAGGAAGACGCGTGAACCCGCCCACTCTATTGTATGTCCTAGAAATGCTTTGAGTTTCTCCTTTCAAATCGGCGAGCATTCCCGACAATGGCACATTAAACGAAGAAGTTGTGAGCAGTAATATCTATCTATATACGTCATTGACGCGTTTTCTCTCTTTCTTGTCGCTGTTTGCTCAGCTCAGATCTGTTCGTAAGGAGGATTTGGATCTGGTCTCGAGCTGACGTTCCTCTTGACCATTGTCGTGGCTGTTGATGAAGTCGAGGCAGCGGCATCGCTCCCGTACGTCCAATGGAGTGAGCTCGTGAGCGATCGTGATGCAGCTGTAGTGGCACAGCATCCGTGAGTGCGAAACAAGAGCGTCGACAACACAAGGACGACTCAATTCACATGAGGTGTGCGAAGGGACAATCTCTCTTCGAGTTGCGAAGAGCGTTTAGGGTTGCCTTTGCACGATTGTGTGCCAGTCAAATCCAGAAGTCAGACCGAGTCAGAAGTTGTCGTTTTTAGACTCGAAACTCACAAAACACAGTTCAAGGTCCAAACTGTCAACTCTGCATCAAAAGCAGAGATTGTCTTTGACTCGAATCACTCCGCAAACCTTTGACCACGCCTGCTTTTGGGACTTCTGCTCAATTGTGCGACAAATGGGAACGAATGCGATGGTGACGCATCCAATCACTGGATGTCGGTGTCGTGTTTCTCATGCAATGTTAGGCATCGTGTGAATCTCTGCATACGCGCAATCTCGCAAAGCTCTCGTCGAACCCCTCGCTCTCTCTCTCTCTCTCTCTGCAGCAAACACCCCCCAACAAACCTCCCTTCTCGGTATGAAATCACCCCGCAACTCACACACCCTTGAATAATCACCACAATACATACCCTCAGACAGTGTGCGCCAGCCAGTCAAACCAAGCGCAAGTCCTGCAGTGTTTCTGCACACACCTGCGCATCTGAATGCATGAAAAAGTTCAATGTGCATGTCGCGTGCATGCAGCAAACCAAACAGCAAGGCTGTGAATGCAAACCTTCCTGTCAATGCCAACTTGCCTCTCTCCCACTCTCTCGTTGCCACAAGAAGAGCTCAAGACAAAGCTGCGATGACACATCCGTTTCGCCCCAGACGACGCCAGCTTTAGCTCTCACTCGTGCATTTGCTTCGTACCCGTCAAGTGCGTTCATTTCCTCCCTTCCTTCCAAGCCCTCGAGCGAGCCCTCCAGCAGCATCAAGACAAGATGGCCGCTACCACTTCGCGCCACGTGCTCAACAGCCACCTGCGCGCCATGGACAACGACGTGCTCTTCCACATCGGGCTCACGTGCTCCGGCGAGGAGAAGCAGCGCGTGGCGGATCTCTTCGGCGACGTCAAGTTCTTCGTGACGGGCGGCAGCGCCGAGCGCATGACCCAGTTCGCGCAGAGCGTGGCCGAGGCGCTCGGCATCTCGACGCCGTTCGGGTACTCGCTCTCGCCGATCGGCTCGACGTCGCGCTATGTGCTCTTCAAGGTCGGCTCCGTGCTGATCGCGAACCACGGCATGGGGATGCCGTCCGTGTCGATCCTGCTCCACGAAGTGACCAAGCTGCTCGAGTACGCCGGCGCGCACGACGCCGTGTACATCCGCATGGGCACGAGCGGCGGCGTGGGCGTCGAGGGCGGCACCGTCGTGTTCACCTCGGAGGGCGTGAACAACAAGATGGAGGCGATCCACGAAGTGGCCGTGCTCGGCGACGTCCAGCGCCGCCCGGCGATCTGCACCAAGCAGGTCACGGATGAGATCACGCAGTCGGCGCAAGAGCTCCAGCTGCCGTACGCGGTCGGCAAGACGCTCACGTGCAACGACTTTTACGAAGGCCAGGGTCGCCTGGACGGCGCGATCTGCGAGTACACCGCGGAAGACAAGCTGAACTTCCTCCAGCACGCGTCGGCGCACGGCGTGAAGAACATTGAGATGGAGGCGCGCGGCTTCGCGGCGTTCTGCTACAAGCTCAAGATCCCCGTCGCGGTCGTGTGCGTGACGCTGCTCAACCGCCTGAACGGCGACCAGGTGCTCTCGAGCCACGAGACGCTCAAGAGCTACGAAGAGCGCCCCGCGGCCGTGCTGCTGCACTACATCAAGAAGAAGGTCGACGCCGCGGCGCAGAAGCAATAGACTTTTTGAGATGCATCGTATAGAAGTATAGACAAGATAGTCAGTCAGCAAACCAGCCAACCCCACACACTCGTATAAAATAGAAACCACCATACACTTCCGTTGTGCCGAGTTGGATCACAAATGTCCCTGCAAGCTGGAAAACCTAGGACTGCATGGACGCTGTTGATGCAAGCCAAGAAGAAGTTGTGCTTGGTTGGGAAGAAGGAGAGCGACAAGTGTGATATCCACACACACAGCAAGGAACACTCGCGGGGCGATTGCACTGGGATCTCTCTACTCTGTCTGGTCAGCCTACAGAGCTGCTGGTTTATGCTGCTCCTCCCTCTCGCTTGGTGTCGCTGTCTGCTGTTTCTCTGTAGGCTCCGGTTCAGGTGCGATGGTAGTCCGGACTGGAGAACGTGCTCGCGAGGTGCTCCGCCTGCACCTGCACGGTCTCGAGCTGCGACAACAAGCACACACAGCGAGCCCTGATCGTGAGCCACACATGAACACGATCAATACAAAGATGTACGGAATACATGTACAACCGCATACCTGCGTCTCTGCCAGTCGCAACAGGAAGCTAGAGCAGCAAGCAGAAGCACACACAACGCAAGAGCGGTCCATTAGCACGGCGCTCGATATCCCTGTATGTGCAAGCTTGAACGTCCCCAGCATCCACTAGCCGTCGCACTATTCGCCACTCACTCAATGCGCTCGGGTCGCGTCTCCTGTCGGCACTGGTCGTACTCGAAGCGCAGTCGTCGGCGCACGTAGTCGCGGCGATCGCGGGTCGGCATTTTCGCAGCAGCCTGCGCAATACAGAGGGACGAGAAGACACCGATGAGCACACGGGGCTATAACACCACGCGCACAGGGAGAAAGAGAGAGAGAGAGAGAGAGAGAGAGAGATGGTCGGATGCGTACGCGGTAGATGGCGCGATAGAGGCGAATCGCCTCGACCCTGCTCGCCATTCTGCCAGTGCAATTGTGGTCAGATGTGTTTTGAGCTGATCGAGCATCACCTCTCAGATCGTGTGCCACATAAATGACACACTAGGTGCCATGATTATCGTATTCAACATTATTCAGCAAGCTCTGCTGCCTCAAATAGCGTTGCTTTCTCTATTTGCGTCGTTGAACTTGGATGATTCACATCCTCAAAAGAGCTCAACACTTCGCAAAGTGAAGCAAATCCACATTTGACACACACACGAAGATGATGCAGGCAGCCCGACACGCAGCAACGGCTCGAGCGGCTCTGGCGCCACGAGCCGCACACGCTCTGCGCGCGACGATGGCGACGAGCGCGGGCGACAAGAAGTTCTACATCCTGCAGTACAGCTACACGCCTGACATCCTGGAGAAGCGCGACCCGTTCCGCGGCGAGCACCTGGCGCTCGCCAAGGCGCTCAAGGCGGAGGGCAAAGTGGTGATGGCCGGCGCGCTCGTCGACCCCGTGGACGCGGGCGTGTTCATCTTCAACACGGCGGACAAGCGCGACATCGAGGAGTTCGTGGAGAAGGATCCGTACGTGAAGAACAACCTCGTGACGGCGCATACGATCCGCGAATGGATGGTCGCCGTCTAAGAGTCGAGAGAGCTCTCTCTCGTTCTCTCTCGTTCTCTCTCTCTCTCTCTCTCGAGCGAGCGAGCGAGCGAGCGAGGCATTGGGGATATTGCCCAGTCGTGAAAAGCTAGCGTTACATTAGTGGCGACTATGCTCGTTCAAGACAGAAAGACAAGGAAACAAGGATCAAGAAACAAGCGCCGCCCACTGGTGTTACCATTCTATTGTGCATTGCGCGGCTTGTGTCGCTGCCTCGCTCGTGTCAAGGACTAACAACTGACAAGCGTTTGTGCGCAGAAGGAAACTAAGCGAACAACAAGAAGAAAAAAGCAGTGGCACTACACATACAAAATCAGCTCGGCTTTAGTCATTTCTGCTTTACGGACTGGCGAATGGCTCGTCGTTGACGAAGCGCCGCATCATATCGAGCGCCGCAGCAGGCTGGTCGCTCGGCACCAGGTGGCCAGAGTTCAGCACCACGACGTAGCTCATGTTGCCGCTGGTTTTCGCGAGCCCCGCCACTTCGTCGTTGATGAGCCACGGTTGGCGTTGCGCCGCTCGGTAGTCCACTGTGCCCGTCCACGCGAGGCGATCGATCATGCGTCCGACACCCAGGTTGTTGCACGCCGAGCCGTCCATGTTGCCCGCGTAAAAGAGGAACTTGTAGTTGTCCAGCAAGTCGCGGAACGTGTCGATGGGGACGTCGAGCATCTCGTCTGCGAGCAGGTGGCGCGCGATCGCAGGCGCGTTTGCAGAGATGCCGAAGGACGAGCCGTCGTTCGAGATCCAGGGTGTGCCCAGCGGAACGTTCAGCGCACTGCGCACAGCGTCGTTGTTGAAGTAGTTGGAGAGAACGACGGTGAGCTCGTCGAACGCGTTGCCTCTCTTCCGGATGTCGTAGATGAAAGGGTTGCCCGCGCTCTCATAGATCTGGTCACGAGGAAGTAAATGACAGGTACACAGTTTTCATGAGTCACGGCTCATTGTCACCAAACCAACGGTCAAGGCAGCAGCAGCAGCACCTCCTGTGGCTGCAGGCACTTACCGAGTTAGTGACCGCTTGGCAAATCTGGAAGGCGTCAATGTGGCGGCCCTGACGATGGAACTCCTCGCACACGCTGATGTCTGCATTCGCCTTCTCGTACTGCTGCGAGTCGATCAAGCCCAGCGCGATGGCAAAGTCCGGCACCGAGCGCGTCTGCAGCACAGGCCACATCTGGCCGTTGCCGATCGCAATGCCGGTCAAGTTGACCCGCACATCCGGCTCATCGATCGGCTGCGGCAGCGAGTTCTTCACGTGGATGTAGTGTGAGATGGACGGAACGTACTTGCCAGCGTACGACTCGCCGCAGATGTACACGGGGTTCGAAGCGTACTCAGGGTGGCGGCGTAAGAAGCCCTGGATGCCGCGGTACAGTTGCTGCGCGAGCTGGTCCTGCGTGTTCACGTACCCGTTGTCGTCGCGCACCGACGAGTACCCGGTGCCCACTGGCTGGTCGAAGAAAAGCATGTGACCCAGGTTCGTCCACGAGTGCGGGTGCGGGATCAACTTCCCCTCGGACGTGATTCGGTACGGACCCATCTCCGTGAGCAAGCCTGTCATGGACGACGCTCCTGGTCCCCCATTGAGCCAGATCAGGAGCGGCGTCTCCGCGTCCACGACCACCGGGTCGCGCGCCTCGAAGAACCAGTAGAAGAGCTTCCCAACCGCTTGCTTGTTGACTGTGATCCGCCCAGCGTACTGCAAAAGCAAGGGCGTGAGTATTTCAAGCGGGGTACAACGATAGCAAAGCGACCAACGCGACCACCACCATGGAGATTACGTACTTGCTTCTCTAAAGGCGCGCCAAAGCCAGGCACAAAGTCCACGCGATCGTCCTTCTCTTCACCGCCGTCGTGGTTCTTTTCTGCTTCGGGACGACCAAGCAAATCAGTGCTCTTCAGGATCGCGCCACCACCCTCTCCTTTCGGCGCCTCCTTCTTCTCAGCTGATGCTGAAGCTGCTACTACTGAAGCTGAAGCTGGGAGCACAGACGACGAAGATGCAGCAGCAGCTGTAGTCGACGCCTCGGATGAGCCGAGATTTCCAGTCGTCGGAGTCGCTGATCGCAGCGCTGAAGATGCTCTCGCGTGGCTCTGGTCGCTGCCACTGCTCGCATTCGTCGTCGTCGCGCTCTCGACGCCACTCTGATTCGCCGGCAGGCGCGCGTACACGCCAAAGTACAGGATCACCGCGACCGCTAGCGCCACCGAGGTTGTTGTTCGGATGCGGCGCCGCATGCTGCTACGGCGCTGCTGCTGAAGTGAAGAGCGCCAACTACTCCCATTGTCTGACGGGATCGATCCCGCTCGGCGAAGCGGCGTGGACTCGTTCATTGGGGATCCGACCACACAGAGACACACAGACGCACTCACGCGCTCTTTGTGTTAGAGCTGTGTGGGCTTTCCTGCGTGAATGCGCGTGTGTGTGCCGGAGAATAGAGATAGAGCGGTCGAGGAAGCGCCGTCGACCGACCGCGCGCTCTCTCGTAATCTGCTGCGTTTTTTCTGCTTGGGGGGAATGAAAATGAAAGGGAATCTTTGTCGCCTGCCACAAAAAGCAGGATAAACAGGAAAAGAAATAGAAGGTGGCGTCACTCCCACTGTGTGCACTCGTCTAGGTGCGAAGCCCTGTGATCAGTGATGACTGCTGGAACTGATTAGAGAGGTTTTGGATGCTGATTGGCTGGACCCAAGTGCGTCAGTGTGCGTCATTCCTGTCTCAGGCTGTTTGATGGGTCTGGGTATGCGTCTTCGTGGGTTGACGCCACTCCAAGTTGTGCTTCGTCATGCACACAGAGGTCTCGCTTCTTGTCGCTTGCTTCGCTCAGTTGAGCCTTGAGCCGATCTTGACACTTGTCCGGCCACAATGAGAGAAAAGAGCTCCTCAGCAAGTAGCTTTTGTTTATCCAAGATCCACAACGACGTCACGCAGCACAAGTAGCTCGCCGTCGAATCATTTTGCGGTGTGCAGCTGTACTCGCTGGCCGCTTCTCTCTCAGTGGCGCCAAAGTGGACACAAACCGCTGCCATTTCCATCCTCTCCTCCTCAGGAGAAGAGCAGTCAATCACACGCGTTCCTTCAGCTGAACCGGACGTGACGCAAGCTTACCCACACTCCCACCTCTCTCGATTACGATCATGACTTCGTCGTTCTCTGTGCCGCTTCCTTTCATTTACACACGTACCATTCATTAGCCACTTGCTATCTGGTATCTCTGCATCTGTCTCTGCCTTCCTAGTTAGTCTACCTACCTGAATCACTTCAATGCGAGCGCGTCGACTTGCTTCGCGAGCATCTGCGCGCGCTTCTTGGCGACCTGCATGCACGCGTGCAGCGTCTGCGGCGCGATGATCGAGCCGCCGGGCTTCTGCACGCCGCAGAGCTGCTCCTTCGTGTTGTACGTGATGCTGAACGTCGCGCTCGCGAGCTCCTCTTCCTGGCTCGTCGGGTCGATGAGCACCTTGTCGTTCACGAGCGCAAAGCTCGTCGCGTACGCGCTGTGCTGGAGCGGCAGCGACGTCCCTTCTTCCTCTGGAGGATGCATGCGAGACACGAAGAGAGAGGAGTGAGTCGTCAGAGCTGTGTGGACTAGATGCACAGTGACGGAACCATCGGAAATGGAACGAGAGCGAACCTGGTTGGATAGACACGATCTGGTCCACTTCGTTGATCGCCACCGCTGGGAGCTTGAGCGTCTTGAGCGCCGCCATGATCGACGTGAGCGACGCGTCCAGCACGTTGCCGTCGTGGTCGATGCAGTACACGTCGACCATCAGCTTCCACGCGGACTTGCCCTTCTCAATGCTCAGATCCGACATCTCCACCACTCGGGAGCTGACGTTTGAAACAACACGCACATCACACACCAGTCGATGTGAACACAAAGCCAGCAGGACCACAACTCATAGAACCAGACGCCAAAGATGCGCACATGCGAACGTACCCAATAATAATGTTGGTGAGCTGACTCCCGATGCTCTGCGCTTCTTCTGATGGACGCCCAAGGCTGAATCGCGTAGAGCACAGCGGCGTGAGGTGAACCTGAACAGCTACAGCAAGCACACAAAGAGATCAACCCGTCAGTTCGAAGCTATCGCTCGCACAGTCATCAATTATCCAGTAGCCATCGCCCTTCGATCTTGTAAAGGAGCCTACCGATATCGCCCTGGTCTGGCGTCGACACAGCCGGCATCCCCACTGCCAGCTTGATCGCCGTGATCACGGACGTGTTGCCGATCTTGACGAGACTCGAGCTCGCCGCAGAGTGCACGATGTTCGTCTGCAGGTGCACGGACCGCGCAGCCTCTGGAGCGCGCGAGTCGGGACGCACGTCGCTCTCCAGACACTTGCGCATGTACTCTGCCGGGAAGAGCTTCTTGTACATGTCTGCCGTGAACGAGAGCGTCACTTCCGGTGCCGCCGCAGAGGTCTTTGTCTTGGTCGTCATGATTGCTGCTTTGGATTGGAGCGCTTTGTGTTTGGTGTCAGTCCAATCAAAAACCAATTGCCAAAACAGGACTTGGCGATTGGAGACTGTGCTACTTCAGAATCACTAAAAGCAGAAAGACATTCCAGGTGGGTCACACTATTCGGTTTTGCAAAGTTTGGGTACGCGTCACCTCATGGTTACACGTACCCCTTCTTTTCGCGCCAAAACGGACGAGGACACTCTCTCTTAAGGACGGTCGACTGAAACAATGAGAAAACAGATAGTGACTCTATTCACAAAATGGTTCAGACGGCTTTAGCCGAGCCGAGATCATTCTCGCGCCAAAAAAATGTCTCAGTCACTGTGGTGTGGGTCACACGCGACGTCGACATCGCAGCTCTCAAAAAGCTCGATAAGCTCGAAAAGCAGGCAAGAAGGAGACTGATCGATCGGCCACAGAGCGCCATGTTCCGCAATGGGGAGAACGAGTCGCCGCAGCCGCTCGAGCCTTTCGTGGATCGCCGCCGCACGCGAAGAGCGGCACAGCTCGAGCTCGAGGATCGCCGCGCACGCTACAAACGCGCACGCGAGCGCGCAGCAACGGTTCAAAGAGCGAAGCCGCAGCGAGAGACCCGAGACACCAACAGCGAGAACGCAGAGAACGAGCGCGTGGACACGAATGTCAGTACGCCGGTGAGAAACAACACATCTTTGTCTGCGGCACCAGGTTTACAAGGGACGCCGTTGGGTGTAGCGTTAGCGTCGCCGAGTGTGCGACCGCAAGTCATCGTTGGCGCGTCATTTGGCGGGAAGTTGCTTGTTGACAGCGTCGTGGAGCGAACGCCGACGAAGAAAGAGGTGCAGTCACCGCCGCAGATGAAGCGGATGAAGCCAGCGCCGCAGGTGGCCGTGCCAACACCCGAGAAAGCTGTCCCAGCGTCGATTGGTGTTGAGGTGGTGGATGCGGTCGCGACAGATGTCACTGGTGGCGTTGCTGGAGCGGGCAGTGAGACAGCGAGTTCAGCTGAAAACGGCATCCCGATGGTCAAGCCGAAGCGAGTGCCTGCGAGGGGGATCGCGCAGAGCAGCTCGTCTGTTTCGAACCGCAAGCGCATGATCTCGTTCTCGCCCGAGCGCGAAGAGCGACCGGAAAACAGAGCTCTCGCGTTGCTGAAACTCCAGAAGAACCTCAAGGCGACCGAGAAGTTGCAGCAGAGACTGGAAGGAGTGGGCGTCATGCTGAAGAATGAAGAGCCGCGCTCGGCGTTTTCGACCCCATCCAAGGACCAGTCGTCGCGACCTGCGTCACGAATGCAGCAGTCTCCTGTTGTTGGCTTTAATGCTATGGTGACACCAGTGAAGCGCACGACCAACACCCCAGTGAAGAGCGAGACCCCATCTGCGCCTACCCAGCAAACACTTGAGTTTGGCAGCGACGATGGAGATGGCGATGCTGAAGAGAAACAATCCACAGCTCAAGACCAACTGAGAACGCCAGTCACGCCGATGCAAGCAGCGCTTCCTCCGCCAGCTCCAGTCACAGCAGAAGATATCTCTGGGAAAACAGAAAATGACGCCAGCATTGAGGACACTGCTGGTGCTCCTGTTGTTAACGATTCTCAGGTGCTCACACAGGAACTGTATGGTTCTCAGATGTCGGAGCCAGCAGCGAGTCAGATGGAAGAAGAAGAAGATGATGACGGCAGGTGTGACACGCAGATCCTAGACTCCCAGCAGTCTGAAGTCGGCGGAAGAGCCCCTCCATTGAGCTGCTCTCAAGAGCAGAACCACGTCGTGGACTTCTCGCTGGCATCGTCGATGGAGTTTACGAGTACGTCTGTGATCGAAGACGTTGGTTTATTTAACTGCGACGTGGACGTGGAGTACACTGGCGGCGTCTACGGCGAAGGAACTGACGGGAAAGTGACAGCAGCAGTGATTGGCGGACAGAAAGTGGCGCTGAAACGAGCAAAGCCGCATGAAGGCTTCCCCGAAGAAGAAGGCAAGCGTCGAAGTGCAGTGGAGCTCCATTATTTGCGGAAAGTGCGGCACATGCATGGTTTCGTGCAGTGTCTCGGTCTTTGCGATGGCATCGAGCACACGTGCATCGCGCTCGAGGTCATGGACTGCAAGCTCAGCGATTACTTGCGAAGGTACGGCACGAACACTGGCGACGGTACGTCCAAGCGGCGATTCACGTTGTCGCTCGACGAAGCAAAGGGGATGCTCCGACAGATTTGCTTACCGATGATGCTGCTGCACGACCAAGTGAACGTCGCGCATGGCGACCTGGCGTGCCGTAACATCCTGCTTCGCACTCCTCCCAAGGGCTACGAGAAGAAATGGGAGCCTGTGGTGAAACTCTCTGATTTTGGACGCATCAAAGTGCCATCAACGGAACCAAAGATCCTGGACGAAGGCTTCAGCTTTTACAAGAACTGCGACGTCGGGTCGTTCGGAAGAGAGATCCTGTACCGCTTCCTTGTCGGCGAAATCGTGCCACCAGCGTGTCTGGAGACGCGGAGCCTGCACAAGATGCTGCAAGATTTGGTCGTGAAGCAGATCCCGGATGCTGCGAAGGAGCGTCTCGGTCCATACTATCGCCTCTTCATGCGCTGCACAGGCTGGGGCGTGCGTCCAACGTTCCGTGAGATCTACGAGCACCTGGACGACTTGGAGTACTTTGAGACCACGGAGAACGGTCTCTTCCCATTGAAACCGAATGGCGTCAGTCAATCCCCTGGCGATGCGTCGTTCCTGTCGCCAGTCATGGATGGCAGTCGCCCCAAGTTCGTCTCCAGCGGGTCAAAGGGGAAATACGAGACGCCGAATGGCTCAATGCAGCGGACATCGAACGGAGCTCCCCGCTTGCTCCAATCGAAAAGTGGCACAGACGGAAGCATGCCGGTCAGTGGGGGCAACAAGACCGTGAACTTTCTCAAGCCTCGCTCCGTGCTGCGGAATACGCCGCATCAGATGCACAGCGCCACTGCCACCAGTACCGCCAGCAACAGCATCGCAAGCACGCACAGCGAGAAGCTCCATCCTCGAAACCTCGCGACCTCGAGCGGGTTTACTCCGAATGGACGACCGATGCTGCTGAAGAAGACTCCGCCGTCGGCTGGTGCGTCGCGAAGGTCGCTGCAGATCCTGAGCCAGATCCAGCACCGCGAGAAGGGCAAGTAGAGAGAGAGAGATAAAGCAACCGCTTTGCTTTCAAGCGAGAAGAAAGCCGTCATCGTCACAGAACACACTTAACTTACCCTTATGGAAAACAAATAGAGAGAGACAAATACTCACATGATCGAAAATGGTTTCATCGTGTCCGACATTCCAGCATGCGACCATTTTCACGTTTCTTCCATGGATCTTGACATTTTCGCGTGAAAGGGCGTCAAGACTGGAGCCGAAGAGACGCATCCGAGCGCATGAGTGAGCACTGATGCTGGTTCTCCGTCCCCAGTCTGCTCCTCTTGCTTCATAGATCGCTCGTCTCTCTTCATAGATCGCAGATTGACATTTGAAAAGCGATGGCGGACGCGAGCGATGTGAAGAAGTGGGAGCTGCTTTCTGGCGCCGAGACGCACGTGATCCAGATCCTGCTCGGCGTGATCGCGATCGGGACGCTCTGGTACAAGCGCCACGTCGAGCGGCCGCGACGAACGCTGCAGATCTGGATCATGGACGTCAGCAAGCAAGCCATTGGGGTATGGGACTGTTTGTTGACTGCACACATGCTGCTTTGTGTGTGCATCCGCTCATGTCGTGTGGATGTCTTTTTTTCTGTGTGTGTGAGTGTGTTGGCAGGCAACAGGGAGCCATGTGATCAACCTTGGCATCTCGATCCAGCTCCCGGCGGTCACGGACGAGTGCGTGTGGTACTTTTTGAACTTCATCAGCGACTGCAGCAGGAGATGGCGTTCTCGATGAATTGGGTCACGATCCAGGAGAGCGGCGAGTACGGCAATCCTCCGTCCTATCGGTGAGCGGTGCGTCTTGCTCATGAACGCCTCACTGCTATTTCTCTCTCTTGTCGCTCACGACTTGTGTTGTGTGCACGATACTTGCTTGCTGCGTAACAGGATCTGGGCATCCCAACTGACCGCGTGGCTGCTCACCATCGTGTTCTCCAAAGCGATCGTTGCGTCCGTGCTCATCGCGGCAGCAACGCCTCTCGGCACTTTTGGCGACTTGCTCTTCCACCCGCTGCACGGGTACCCTTTCGCGGAGCTCCTGCTCGTGATGGTCGTGTGCCCGAGTTTCCTCAACGTCGTGCAATTCTGGATCCAGGACAGCTTCCTCAAACGCGACGTGAGCATTCTGCCGCCAGCGTACGCGCGCTTCCGCCACAGCTTTGAAGAATCGCTGCAGACAAAACCGCTTCAAGAGCAGCTGAAGTGAGCTCAAGCTATATTAGTGTACCTGAGAACCAGAAGACAAATGAAATGACTGTTCTACATGCAAGCGCTGAGCAAGATGAGAAGCAGTCTGTGGGAGTGGAAAATACATAGTCTAAGACGATTATGCGGAATCGGTCACACACACTGACGAAGTTCTAGGGTTCGAGAATGTGGAGAGCATGCAGCGAAGCACCTGAAGCTGGATACCAACCAAACTACCACCCAGCAGCTTGGTACCCTCAGGCAGTCGACGAAGACGACTCTGTCGATGAGGACGACGACTCTGACGTCGTCGGGAAGCACGGGAACGGTCGAAGGTTCTCCATGTCGTCCATGGCAGCCATCCCCTCCAGGAATTCCGTGTTCGTATGCAGCCAATCCAAACCCACCATGCCTTCGAAGAATCTGCCGGCTGTGTCCGCTGGGTTGTATTGGTACTCACTCTCGGGGTTCAGTGACCACACGAACCCGCCAGCCCAACCCGGTTGCTTGATGATCTCGATGGTGAAATCGGTACAGCGCTTCGTAGTTTTCTTCGGATGCGTGTCCCCTGAATAGAGACCACCGAATTCACCGAGCAGCAGCGCAGGTCCAGTCTCAGACGCCAAGAAGCCAAACATGTCGTCCATGGTCACCTTGAGTCGGTGGCGCAGCGCGTCGTCGCCAAGCTCCACGTAGTTCTTGATCACGTTTCCCGCTGTAGTCGTGCCGCCACCGTACAGGTAGTACTGGGGAAACACTGCGGGGGTGTAGTAGTGCGGAGCCCAGACGATCTTGTCTTTCACGCTGAACTCCAAGCCTTTCGTCTTCGCGCCTTGCAAGCCGCCGCCGTACCAGTCGTAGTAAGCAAACTCAGTGCCGTCGATGTCGACTGTGTGCTGAGCGTTCACGCCTTCCACGAATCCCATCCATTTTGGACACCCTTTGAGCATTCGATCCGCGATTCTGAGTGCTCCTGCTCGGAAGTCAGTCGCAGTGCCATCTCCCCACGTGCCGCGGTACGGCTCGTTCTTGAGGTCGATCCCCATGACGTTCCAGTACTCGTCCGAGCAGAGGTTCTCAGTCAAGATGTCGATTGACTTCAGAAAATCGTCTTCGCTGACATCGTCGCTGTACCACAGCTTCCCGTTGTCGTTGTACGTGAGCGTGTGCATACTCAAGAGCACGCCGATGTTGCGGAACCGGAGCACTTTCAAGATACTCTTCAGCAGCGACATGTAGTTCTTCACTGAGATGGCTCGGTTCTCTTGCTTGTTGATGATCGCGCCGTTTGGCTCTTTGTTCGTGAGGATCCAGGTGGCCATGAGCGGGAGGCGGACAGCGTTGAACTTGTTCTGAGCCAGGAACGACGCAATTTGGTACTGTAGTGCATCGAGGGCATGTGAGAATGGCAGCAAAGCTAGATAAATAGTGTCGCCAAAAGGGACGATTAAGACGATTGCTGCAATGCACGTACCGCAGTCGTTCCGTTCTCACTGTTGTCCCAGAGTCCAAAAGGAATAGCCTGTCCACTGTAGGATCACACGCAACAAAGTCGAGTTAGTACTGAGGCTGCGCGGCAAACCGAGCTTGATTTCTGGGTGTGCTGCGTGCGAGACGTACGTTTCCATGCCAAACCTGCAGGCAAGAAGAACGTCCGTTAGAGTCCACACTCTGGGCTGATAGAAGAACAGAAAGCAGCGGCTTACCAGTTGATGCCTTTGATCTTCAGTGGCACCTCGGTGCCGTTCTTGGAGACAGCGTAAATCTGACCTTTCTTGCTCAGGTAGTTTGGAAGCTCGCACGCTAACTCCAATCGAGTGTTAAAACAGGAACGCACATTAGTCGAGCCATGGGTTCACAAAATAAACAAAAATCACCACCATAAAAGACAACGCTTACCGCTCGCAGGGTACGTCTTTGGGTTGCCGATCACTCCGTCGTCTGAGACGATATCGTCGCCAATGACCGTGTCGTTTTTGCCCCCCACAATCTTCTTACTGTCAAAGAGGGCTTTCTGGTACACCGCGGCGCGCGATGAGCTCGCGTCGCGGGTCTGGATCGCATAGTAGGTGATCAGGAACCCGGCCGCCCCCAGCAGAACCACTATGCCCAGCAGACCCGGCCAAATCTGTCAGCACCACCACAGCAAACCCAAGCGTTAGCAACATATACACCACCGAGCAAGCGACTCCAGACACAGCGCACGAGCTTCCTGCTGATATACACACCCGGATCCGCCCTTTGTAGTCCTTGTGCTTCTCCGTCGCTTCTTTCCCGAGCGCGACCGCTTCAATGTTGCGGTCGAGCAGCGAGCCGCGGATGAACACGTCGGCGACACCACCAGACTCCGAGTTGCGCATCGAGCCGGCTCTGCTGCTGCTGCTGCGACTCGTCTCGTTCATGTCGATGAGGTGCATGCTGCTGTACCGGAACGACGGTCCCGAGTTCGTCACGTCTGCGCCGGTGGCAACAGGCGACAAGAAGCCTTCGTCATTGATCTCCTCAGCATTGTTCTCCGACATGGCTCCTGGCATTGTCAGTTGCAAATGCGGCGCGCGCTTGTGCAGTCTTCTATGAGCTTGCAGAGAGAGAGAGAGAGAGTGACTGTGTGTCCGCGTGTGGGATCGCGGGAAGATGCAGGAATGAGCAAGTGCGCATCTGGGTGTCTCGATGTCTGGCTGTCTGGAGCGACTGCGTACCCAGTGTGGAAACGCCATAGAAGAGCCAATGGATGTACCTACAGTAAGATCATCATGCTGAAAGCAAGAGAGACAGGCACCACACCTGTCCCCCCTGTCGCTCTACGGTACTGCAGTTTGCTTCAGCCATCCGATGTTTCTGTAACCGGTTGCTGCTGGTCGTTTCTTCTTGTTCTTCGTTTTGGCGTTCTCGGTTCTCGCTGTGTTGCTGGTGGATCGATCAACTGGTTTGGTTTTTTTTCTCTCTCTCTCAACGCTGACTTCATGTTCGCTTTGTTGGAGCTCTGATGAGGCTTGTTGTCTGTGAACCCATGCACAATTTTGCAGCGAGATGTTGATGGGACTGCAGAGTGGAAATGCAGGTGAACACGTGATTTGAGCTGGCAGAAAAGCCTCCGAGAGACCAGTTGTGGGTGAAATCTGCTTCAAAAATGTGGCGATGAGTTACGAAATCATGCTCACTCGCGGCAGCTGTGTGGAGGGAAAGAGCACAGGCAAAGGTTGCCAGTGGATTTTTCCTTCTTTGCAAGGAGATGGCGTTCGTTTTTCCGCTTGGCGTAATGACCCCGACGCATCCTAATATCAGTCAGCGGCAAGAACGGAAACTGAAAGCGGTCATATCATATCCAGCACGCGTGTGGTTTCGCTTCTGTGTCCGTTTCTCCAACTGATCATGCTTCGCGTGCTCTCAATATAGTGAATGTGTGATTTCTGTGAATGTTCAGTTCACTTATTTTTGAAGTCAGCTTTCACTTTCAGGACCCAACTCACCACCAAGAGCTACGTAGTTTTTGGACAGAAACGGTGCACGCGGCTCTTTTCTGTGCATTTTGCACCCATCCCTTCTCTCTCAAGTGGGTTCACAACGACCGGCCAACAGTCGGAGGTACAAAACAAGGTGGGGTGATCATCCAGATCGCACTTTTCGCAGAACAAGGTGCATGCGTGGATCCATGAAGTCTCGCAACGGAAGGCGAAGCACCTTGTATCGCCCTTGAGTGCGCAGATACTACCTTCTTTAGACATGATTTGCGTTCGTTGATCAGCGTTGCTGCACCACATACATCACATCCACGTTAGGTGCGGGTGTGCATCCAGATTTTACCAGGACACAGGTGCATTGAAGGTTCAGCTCATGTCCACAAAGCTCTGTCAGTCCATGCGACACACACTGCACCTGCCGAAGACAGGCTTTCTCCACATGTCGTGCTTCCTCATTCTCCATCTGTACAATATGTTGGTTCTTGCCGTGGGTCGCGACTCGCGAGTGGTGCAATGGTCGCGCGCAGCACAAGCAGCAGCACATGCCGCCAAGGTGGTGTGTGGGGAAGCGCGTGCCCAAGATCTGTGTGTGCAATAGCAGCCGGACAGACATGTGACCGTAAACGTCAGCTCATATCCTCTCGTTAAAAATGCCAAACTCCATGCCGTCTTGCAAGAGCTGACTTTGAGCTGGGTGTTTGTCCATCATAGTTCCAACACATGGCCGAGACCAAGTGCAGCAAACGTGCGTCAGTGAGTGTACGCCGGGAGTACATCGGGGCTGTCAAAACTGCAGCTCCCTGGTGTGTAGCTCTTCACGTGGGTCGCGAGTTGCGCGATCGCGCAGCACGAGCAGCAGCATGACGCGCAGCAGTCGCTGCAGACGCCGTCGGGGATCTGGAAGCGCTGGCGCACCTTGGAGCACGCGTCCCAGATGTGCGCGCGGAAGATCGTCTGTCCCACCATGATCATCATCGCGAGTATGAGCGTCGCCATTGACGAGCCAGTGCTGTGGTATTGGTCGTTGCTGCAGTACAAGCCGCCGCTGCTGCTGGACGAACTTGAGCGTGATGACCGCATGTGCGGGATGAAGTTTCCCACCAAGCCGACCATGCAGAGTAAGAAGAAGCAGGCGATTGCGGGCTTGTACTGCATCAACCCCGTGCGCGCGTAGATCTGTGCGAGCGAGACGCACGGACAGCACCACGCCATCAGCAAATTCGTCGCGCAGTCGTCGCAACAGGCGCACAAGCCCGCTGCCCAGCGGCCGCTCTGGATCTGGTTGCGAGGATCCACTGGCTGCTGCTGCGAGGGCGACTGGCCATCAGCGAAGCCCATGTAACCTCCGGGGGCTTCACTACCACCACCACCACCACCACCACCACCAGCAGCATCAGCAGCAGCCGGATAGCAGGCAACCGGGTACGCATCGCCAGGAGCGACACCGCCGAAAGGGTATCCTACGGTTCCAGGAGGTGGAGCGTGGACTGGGTAACCTGCTGGAACACCACCGCCAATGTAGCCAGCAGCGTTTGGAGCGCCGCCATACCCGTACGTTGGGTGCCCAAGCGCGCTCATCGGGACATCGATGTTGCCCAGAGCATCCAACGAGTATCTGATCCCAGAAGTGCCCATGGTGTATCCTGAATTCCCAGGAGCGCCGTATGCGTACCCGCCATTAGGTTGTGGAGCTCCGTACGCATAGCCAGCGATCGGACGCGGAGCGCCGTAAGGCGGATAGCCAGCACCGGTGTTCGCGCCAGCGCCATTCGCTCCTCCATATCCAGCAGCGTAGCCTCCGTAGGATGATGGTGCTGGGTTGCCGTAGCCTGGAGGCGGGTGGTTGTTGGCGCCATTGTCTTGACAGCCTTTAAAGGGGTGCACTGACGACGCCATTCGTTTTGATGACCCGCTCGAAGCCCCCGATGGTCAGAGTATCAACGAGACGCATGACCAGACAATCGCTATAGTGCCAACGAAGAGTGCATCTGGAGACGCGCAGGCATATCTGATCCGAGCGTACTACAAAACGGTCGAGTACTGGCTGCCACGCTCCGTCATGGACCCGTTGTGGCAGAGTGTGCAGACTCCCGAGGGGAAGACCAACTTTGGACTGAGCTACCACCGCGCGTTCTACCACTCGGGATACGACAACCCGAACGACATCTCCTTGCAGCGCTGGCGCATGGAGGACATGCCGTGGGAACTGATCTGCTGCGAGCGAACGAACCAGACGAACTGCGTCTCGTTCAGCGAAATCCTATCGAGTCCGACTGCGATTTGCCCCGCTGGCATGGAGAAGAAGCAGATCTTGGGGCAATCCCAAATGGCAGATCCGAGCCACATCGCGTCGAGGTACAAAGATCCGAACGACGATGCCAACAGCTTCTTCAAGGACACCTCGGTTCCATCTCACACTCCATGGGGCTTTCAGGTGTACAATGTGAAGACGTGGCGAGGCAACTACTTTGATGCGCTAAGCACAAACATCACGCTGTTCACCTTCAAGCGGTTTGCTGGCGAGAGGCGACGCCTGGAGATCGAACGCAACCCTCAAATCCAGTTCGAGTACCCGAACGAAGAAGAGCTGACGCGCGATTCGATCCCGACAAACGACACCGAGATCCTGGACTTGCTCCTTGGCACGCTGGGTGTACCGATCAGCACTGCGTCCACCGCAAAGTACTCGTCGTTCGATTTGCTGGAGATGGATATCAACAGCGACGGGAAGATCACAGCGAGCGAGATCGCGCTGCTGCAGAAGAAGGAAGAGCAGAAGAAACTGACTGTGCAGCTGGTTTCCACTCTCATGGCGGACTTTGAAGTCATGAAGTGGGAGCAAGTGACGATCATGGACGCCGACAGCGATGGCGAGATCACGTTCCCCGAGTTTGAGAAATGGATCGGACTCGACTCGAACCTACTCTTTGACGAGTTTGACATCGACAAGAACGGCTTTCTCGACGAGAACGAGCTCGCGCGCACGCTCTGGTACCGCCAGATGCCTCGCCTGGACACTGCGATGATCCTGCTGGACCCGTCTTTTGATGGACGAGTCTACTACCAGCGGTTCCGCACGCTCGTGATCGAGACGCCCGCTTTCATTTTCAGCACGTACGATTTCGACGACTCGGGGACTCTGACGCAGAACGAGATCGACCTGATGATCAAGGATCTCGTGACCGCGTTTGCGGATCCAACAGCCTTTGACTCGCTCAAGGACGCGACGACAAAGAGTATCAAGAAAGCTGACTATGCTGCGTGGATCACGTCGTCGACGAGTTTGCTCGCTGGCTCACGAAACAAGCTCAAGGCTGACAATGCGGTCCACGCGACTCGCCCCGACTGTTTGACGGATCCACTGCATGTCGTGGAGCAGAGACGAGCAAAGTACATCGCGATTAGTCGACTGACGAGTGATTGCCTTGGCACCGAAGGGCTGCTTCGAGAGATCGAGGAGACTTTGAAGGACGAGAGGCTCTGATGAACTATTTCGAGTTCGCTGAAGAGCTCTTCGGACTCAGCGACGAAGATTTCCGAGTTGATGGCGCTACGGACTCTTCTTCATTAGGCGCTCAGCCTTTCCGTGCATCCCTCACTTCCGATATGCTGCACGATCGCGCTTCGTACTGGAATGGTCGGCACTGGGAAGGACGGTCGTCGGCGCCTTCATTGTTCACATACGGAGCGCAGTGCTTGCAGATCGCTGGCGTCAAAGCAAGCGACAGCGGGTGTTTACCATGCCTCACACGCTCTCCACACGCCACACCCACGATCGATTTGTACCAGAGCCAAGCTCGCAGCGATGTCGACTGCCAGCCCCAAAAGGAACTGGACGCGTACATCAAGGAGTTCGACCAGCAAGTCTCCATCCAGCTCCAGTACCAGCAACAGTCCGTGTACGGCTCGCAGGGTCTGCAGCCGCACATGTCGCCCTGCTTCAGCCAGTCGCAGTTCTTCCCATGCGATGTCCACAAAGTGATCGACGGCAACATCGCCGGCGGGCTCCGCGACATGCACGCGCGGGAGACTCGTAGCTTGCGCACACAACGCAGGAGCGACCAGCGCTACTATGCTAGCTATTACCACCAGCGCTCCTTTGCATTTGTGAGCACTTGTTCCTATGGTCCATGACGCCTATCCTCTCGTGTTGAGCACTCCCGCTGCCAAGTTCACTTTCGTGATGCCATCCCAAGCGCATCATTCGTTTTCCAAATGGGTACACTTCTCGCCTCCATCACCCCATCACCCAAACACAATACGTGTGGGCCACACTGAACCTCATCTTTTGCTCTAAA